>VOQJ01019759.1:13951-30899 GCA_015052665.1 Apistogramma diplotaenia
GAGGGGAGAAAAAGAAAAAAAAAAAGAAAAAAGAAAAAAGGGAGGGGGGGGGGGGGGGGGGGGGGGGGGGGGGGGGGGGGGGGGGGGGGGGGGGGTTGTCAGCATCTCAGAGCCCGTGGTCACCATCAGGATGCAAATGGGTGTAGGTGTGTGCAATTTCTCTAAAAAGAGCGGGAAGGAGTGAAAGCGAGGCAGTGAAATGTTAATGAGGGCACTGGGATGTGAACAAACAGCTTCCAGCCTGATGAATCCATTCAGACACAGAGAGAGAGCTGCTGCACGGGAACTTCAGGGGTCAAACTGGAATGGAAGTGTGTGTGCGCGCGCGTGTGTGTGTGAGAACTGGATGTGAATGACCTCACTAGATGTACATGAGTGAGTTCAAGCAGGAGTTTCCATGAACTATGATGTTTGCAGACAGTGTGATCTGTTGTGAGAGTAGAGAGCAGGTGGAGGAGAGCCTGATGAGGAGGAGGTGTGTGCTGGAGAAAAGAGGAAGAGGAGACGGAATAAGAGGGAGACAGGTGAGTTTAATACCTCCGGTCAACCATCCAAAGCAATAGGCAGTGCACAAGAGAGGTGAAGGAGAGAGTGCAGGCAGGGTGAAGTAGGTGGAGACAAGTGTGAGGGTGATTTGTGCAGAAGCATAACAGCAAGAGTGAAAGTGACGGTTTAGAGACGGTGAATGTGTGAACAGTTGTTGGCATTCACAAACACTGAACAACCATTAATGAGGTCAAAGCTTCTGAAGGGTTAAACAGTTATAGATCTTAACATCAGCCGTTTAACTATTAGATGGTAGCTTCAACTCATTGTCATTGTGCACACCAAGAAACGAGCGCTCCAGATCACTCATCCAGAGACGAGCATCTGCGGCCATGCAGCCAGACGCCGGCACTACCCTTTAAATAGGCAATGTGGGTTAAGTAAGTAAGTAAAAGTTTATTTATATAGCACTTCTAAAGACAGCAGTCACAAAGTGCTTTTACATAAGAACAAAAATACAGAGATAAAATGAATAGTACGAAAACAATTTAAACAAAAGCAGAGCTAAAAAGATTTTTTTTAACAGACCTTTAAAACAATTGATTCAATGGATTTGATAGGAGATGAATTTCAGTCCTGCAGTGTTTCTAGTGTTGGTGGTAGTGTGGGTGAGGGGAAATGAGTGGCTGTCTGAAAAGAGCTGCACCCACTAAGTAACACTATACATAATGTGTGACAGTAAAAACAGAAACCAGGAATAATTAACTGCATCTCTAGTGATGTCCCTTGTGTCACGGCTGCCCTCAAACTCCCCACTACTTGTTTAGCTACATGGCACAGCATTTGATTCTGTCTGACCAAGAAACCCGACGATAACAAGGACGACAACAACCTGCAAAGACTGCTGGCAGCCGATTAAAAGTGGATTAACTTTCCAAAGAAAAGTCACAGAGTAAATTTTGAGTAAATGGTAAACGGCCTAGTTCTTATATAGTGCTACTACTACTATATAGTATTACTGATGAATTATTAATCTCCAAAATGCTGCTGTGATTGTGCTTTAACTGCTGCCAGGGTCTCTCTGGACAACATCAATCAAAAATAAGAAAGTGTCTGACCTTCTAGCTAGTGCTAACAGCTACGCCTGTTTGCTAACTGTGAACAGTTCCAATAGCGACGCCGTGAATATGGCACCTCAGCCCAGAACCCTGCAAGCTGACCCATAAACTCCATGCCCCCTGCTTCTGCTCCACAACTGAAACTGAGCTTTTTTTTTTTAAAGGCAGAAAAACCTGTTCACGTTTCTGAAGTTTAGCTTCTTAGCCGCCCTCTTGTTCCATCTTCACACATCACACTGAGAGGGTGATGAGAGTCTCTCTCGGTCAGTAAATGGCACCACAAAGAAGTAGTAGAAAAGCACTATATAAGAACCAGTCCATTTACCATTTATCACTGTGCTGAATCCAGCAAACAATGATTCTACTTCTCTACAATTTCTCATTCCAGTCACTTAAGTGTTTGGTGAAACTTTCAGTCAACAACAACCAACCAGAGCAACAGCAGGCAGGGCCATGAGTCATGCAATGAACTGCGTTCAGTATCTGGATAAAAAGGGTAAAGAAATGGATCACATTGCAATGCGAGACGTCAGCAGCTCTTTAGTATCCATCACTGTTTGTAATATTTATAAGCTCCTTATTAATCACATCCGTGGCACTAATGTTCATTCAAATCGAGGTTTGCTTCTATAGAAAAAAGACTTCAAACAGCTCATCAACTCCTAGAGAGTCCAGCATCAATCTCTTTCTCAGGTCTTCCATCACCTCAGGAGCACTTCTGCAGATGACAGAGCACTCAGACTGTCATCAAGCATCTGGAAATTGAGCTCCTCTAAATGACTTGGTGATGTTGAAGGAAGTCTTTATTTTCATCAGCTGGATAATTTTGATTGAAAAACAGTCATCCCCTATCATGCAGAGTGAAGCCCGAGCTCTTTTATTTCACATTCTAGATTGGAGAAAGTGGGTGGATGTGTGGCAGCACTGTATACAGCTCCAGGTCATGTAGCTGAGCTTGAATGTGAGAAATCATTTCATCAGCTTCAGTGTAGCTTCCAGTCCTCAGCCCTGACCATTCTCCATTTGCTACTGTTTACAGCAGTTGCAGCAGTTTTCAGCTCTGACCATGCAAATGAACAAACGAAGGCCTGGCTGTCTTTACATTTAAAGTCTGTAACATTAACGTTACTTTTAACATTATTATTATTGCCTTTTGGTCATTATTTAGAGTTTTCCAAAACACCATAAGCCACAAAATGCTCAGGTTGAATTAAATAAAAAACGACTAAATGTAAAAGGTACTTTCTGTGTTTCTTGAGTTGCGTTTGTAAATTATGAATTATGATTTTAGTTTATCATAGTTTTCTTTCATAGTTATTTGTGTTTAGTTCCTGTTTCCCTCATATTGTCTTTCCTATGGTCTGTGTTCAAGTGTCTGTTTCGTCCCTCTGTGTATGGAAGGCAGCTGCAGCCAAAATGTTTTAGTCCATTTCAGCACAATGTGCTACTTAATAATTTTTGTGCTACTGAAATATTTAGCTTGCTAGTACCAGTGCGGCCACCTGATAAAGTAAGTGTACAGCCCTGGAATGACATGGTCACTGTGCTTGATAAAAGACTCAAGCCATTTTAATCTTATGATTAAAAAACATATAAATGTGTAAATTATACATGCAATAATATAGGTGTACACAACACTATTTTTAGTTCTCATAAAGTGCTTTTCTACTCTAACTGAGCACTTCCATGTGTAAGTGCTTATTATCTAACATTCACACACATTCACACTCCAACACTTGGGCTACTTGGGGTTCAGTATCTTGCCCAAGGATACTTTGGCATGCAGCCCAGAGCAGCCGAGCAGGAATCGAACCTCCAACCTTCCCACTGATTGGTGACCTGCTCTACCTGCTGAGCCACAGCCACCCCAAAAAGAAGACATTAAGCGATTAAATTGGATTTTTTTATGCTTTGCTCAGAGTATTTATGGATCTGTCAGGTTTCCGATATGTGTCCCTGCCAATAGTAAACTCATTCCTAACAAACAGGCACACGCCGCATGGACTCCACCCTGTCTGGATTGCTGCTATTGTCGGCGCTTTTCCACACCCCCACAGCTCTCTGCGTATCTGTCTGTGTTGTGCTCGCTGTGCTGAGAATTTCAGTAGTTATTTTATTCTTCACTTCAGCTGTAGCTTCCAGAACGGATTGCTATAGCCACAGTTTGCTAACTGCAAATGGCGCTGCCATTAGCACTTCCGAGAGATCATTCGGTACTCGGTACTCAGCCCTGAAGTTCCCACTGAAATCGCTCCTGTGTAAACGGGGCCTTATTAATCTACTGGGTTTTTTTCTTTTTTAAAACCAGATTTTAACTCAGACATACAGAGATGGCAGCGTGCTTCTCATTTGCAGGAAGTGTCTTATTTCACACCTGCTCATTAAGATATCGTTTCCACTGGACACAGTGTAGTTTAGATGCATTTAAGCCTCCTGTTTACATGTTTCAGAAACAATCGGCATTTACACCAGGCATGTTAAACTCGCGGCCCGCGGTCCGCTTCCGGCCACGCCCCCTACTTCCAGTCAAGAATTGGCGTTAAAATATGGTACAAATAGACCCTTTAAGTTACTTTTTTGACATTCCACTTTCTCTTCCAGTTAAGAGGGTTGAGCGGAATGTCAAAAAAGTAACTTGACCGGAAGTAGAGGCGTGGCCGGAAGTAGGGGGCGTGGCCGGAAGCGGCCTGCAAGTTTGACATGCCTGATTTACACAGAGATGCTTTTAACGGCGTTTTAACAATTATAAATTTAGCGAGTATTGTTAATCTATTTGTACATGTGCAGAAAACTGTGGCAATCACAACCATAGCGCGCATGTGCAAGTGCCCCCGTTTCCAAAAAGCATCGTTTCTGTCCGTTTACACGGAAACGCAGGTCGGAGCATTTTCACTCGTTTTCTCATGTAAACAGGAGGCAAACGCATCAAAACGACGCCGTTTCAAAATGGAAATGCTGTTATGTAAACAGGGCCCAAGAGGTTCCACTATGATGCAAATGATGCACGACAGATGAACAACAAGCACTAAAATGAGAAAAGCAAACATCTCTCAATTTAAAGGTCAACAAAATACAAACAGGGCTGTTTTTATGAATGTGTTTGTACGTACTAAATAGCTTGTGATCTGGGCCGTGGACATTTAGATTCAATAACTGATTTAAAATCTTTAAAACAAATTGGGACAGTAAGATTTGAATTTCCAGTTTAGCTAACGTCACTCGCTTAGCAAAAAGAATCTCTTTTCTTTTACTCGGTTTGCACGCTCCTGTTCTGTTGCACTAGCTAGATAATGAAGTACCATGGCAGCAGCTTTCTATCTGCACCATGAACACATCACAAGGATTAGAAGAAAAAAGGATGTGTTGAGTCTCATTCACCCAATCACACACACACACACACATCCATACAGTGCTTTTATCTATATCTAAGCACTTTTTATCTAACATTTGCACACACACTCCAATGGCTGCATCAGGGCCCGATGTAAACAGGCCATGGCATGTCATCTTTTTTTCTTTTTTTTTTTAGCACTGAGCAAGTATCTGTCAAATGAAGCAACGCCAGGCTGCAGCACACAAAAAAATTAACTCCTTAGGTAATACTATGTATTAACGGGACTATCAGAATTAATTGCTCATTATCTGAATGCCCCACTTTAACTCGTCTTCAAGCCAAACACCTCACAGGGTATAAAAAGGGCCCAAGACACTGAAGATCCTGGTCAAAATATTCATTTGTTAATTAGAAATATAATATTAATTAAAGTTTAATTAGATATTGTGAGTCCTGAAATTGCACTTATGCATTCGAGTGGAGAGAAAATATAGTTCAGAAAGAGTGAACAGTGGAAAATGGAGGCTCTACCCTCAGGAAAAATGTAGGTCTGCAGAGAGCACCCAAACCTGGCAACAGCATGTTGTAGGGATACTCACTGAAGTAGCTTTAATTAGTGACAGCTGATGTGACCAGTGCAGACAAGTGGAAGCAAGGGACGGTGCCTGCTAGAGCTGCAGTCTGCGTGCTCAGTAAGATGCTACAATTAGAAAGAGAGAGTTTAAGTTTTTCTAAACTCATGTACCAGACACCTTTTTTTTTTAAATTCACAGATAATATTCACTTGCAATTGAGTTTCCCAATCCAAAGTTTGTTTTGCACTTTGCATTTATTAAGAACTAGCAGCTTCATAAAGCAGCTGCCGCAGAAACCGCATGAATGAGATGTCAATTAACAGCCAAACTCTCAGTACAGCTGCCATCTTCAAGTTATTTGTATTTATCTACCATTGGATTGTCAGATTAATTCGCCCCAGTGAATTGTAAGTAATCATAAAAAGCTAACAAGCTAGAAACTCTGGGGGGCGAAAGGGGAGGCCAGCAGCGGAGACCCTCTGGAGGCTTGGCAGGAGGCCATCAGTGGCAAAGGTGATCCTTGTGGTGACACAGCTGGAGGCCAACAACTGTAAAGTAGACCCTTGGGTAGAATGGCTGGAAGCTGATGTTGACAGTGGTGACTGGAGACGGGGGCTCAGACTCAGGTTCAGGCAGCATCAGGCACTTGGGTTGAACTGGACGGGCAGCGCAGGCCTCACAGCCATCTCCCCTGGAAACCAGGGCTCTTGGAGCTCCAGTTCAGGTTTCTCAGGATTCTCAGCAGAGCACGCTGCCGTCTCCTCCAATAAGTGGGGCTGCTCATTAAGGAACACTGCTGATGCTGATGCTGAAGATGAAGATGGGGCCTGGTCATCCTCACCCTGGGAACAGGTACAGGTGCAAAGACAGGCTGAGACCAGCCACCCCGACCCTGGGAATACGGGGGTATGGGTGCAAGCTGCTTTGCTATCAAACCATAGAGAAGAATAAGTTATTGACCTAATTTGTGTGCGTAGCACAATGTGCTGCATGTACTGCTCCCCCCACCCCAGTCCCCACACACAAGGCTCTTGGGGGGAGCAGAATGCTGCTGAAAGCTGACTCACAGCAGAATTGCTAATGCAAAGCCCTTTCTCAGTGCCCTTTGTAACCAGGAAGATGTAACGGCTGCAGACCCACCCACTTTAGCTAGCCAGGGTTGGGAGTGGGGGTTCACAGGAGGTCTTTGCAGAAGGTGCTGTGAGGACTGCTGGCTTACTTGTGGTTGCTAGGATACTTAAGAGTAGAATGGGAGGCAGAGCCTTCAGCTTTCAGGCCACTCTGCTGTGGAACCAGCTCCCAGTTTGGATTCAGGAGACAGACACCCTCTCTGTTTTTAAGATTAGGCTTAAAACCTTTATGATAACACTTATAGTTCGGGCTGGATCAAGTGACCATGACTCCTCCCTTAGTTATGCAGCAATAGGCCTCGGCTGCTGGGGGGTTCCTGTAATGCACTGACTGATGCACCTCTTCTCACTCTCACCACTCTGCATTTAATCATTAGTTATTATTAATCTCTGGCTCTCTTCCACAGCATGTCTTTTGTCCTGTCTCTCTCCTGATGGCTGCCCCTCCCTGAGCCTGAATCTGCTGGAGGCTTCTACCTGTTAAAAGGGAGTTTTTCCTTCCCACTGTTGCCAGTTGCTTGCTCACAGGGGGTCATCTCTTTGTTGGGGTTTTCTCTGTATTACTGTACCTTATAACATGAAGCGCCTTAAGGTGTTTTTGTGATTAAAACTGAATGTAATTAAAATCGAGGACATCTACATGATTTTTCCCTGGAGGCTCTACCTCCACTGGTATTAGATAAATATATAGACTTTCCTTTCAATCGCTTGAATTGTACCTCTCCATTGTTTTTCTGCAGATGCCCTTAGTGTCTAACTCATTTTAATATGTTCCCGTAAAGCCTGCATATCAGTTCAGTCAGCCGAACAAAAATATTTTATACATAAAGTTTAAAGAGGCAGGACACAGAACAACCTCTTGCTAGCTGTGAATTCACTGAACTACTTTTATTATCTGTGCACCTTCACATCTGTGCGAATCAGCACAATCGGACATCACATGGATTTTGTGCAAATAAGCTGCAGGATAAAAATCTGTCTGGTCCAAATGAGTTGGACTTTTCAGTCCTCAAGCATTTCTAGAAAGGTTCAGGGCTGCAGCCCATGTATAAAAAGAACTTATGGTGAAACTGAGAACAATAGCAGGCCCGTTCTCACACACACACAAACTGCCAACTGCACAAACACTGGGGATAAAGCACTAGCACACAGCAACAGGCAACCCCCAGCATGGATGAAGAAGGGATCCAAAGAAATCCCCCAATTCTCTCCCTCTCCTGCACACAGAGCAGGCTGAAGGAAGGAGGGGGCCTGCGGAGTGCTGGCATTTGGCACGAACAGACGCTTACAAAGCTCTTGGGACCCCAGAGATGAAGGAAAAGCAGGGGGAACGTGAAGGAGGAGGAGGGGTTGCAGCAATGCCATTTCCAAACAGCCAGCCTGTGGAGCAAGGCACTCAGGGAGAAGGGGAACAAAAAAGAACAGAGAGAGGAGCTCCATCTTCTCCTCCCCCTCTCCTCTTCCATGTGGAGGTCAGTGTGCTCAGTAAGGAGGTCAGCTACTTGCAGGCAGTGCTACAGTGCTCTGCAAAATCTCACACATTATCTGCAGTGATGCAGTGTGATTCCTCAGACGCAGCCACAGTAAGATAAAGCCAGAAGACTGGAGCAACTATCAGATAAATTAATTGTATCTAATCAAGGTTATCCTCTTAAGCCCAGCCTGATCCAGCAATGTTATCCTGCCAGGCACTGGTCAAAGCTACGAGGCTTTATTGTGACAACACGGTGTCAATTTTTTTTTAAAGATAGCTCGATTACAAGTCTACCAGATACTAGGACTGAAACTATGTGTCGGCTTTGCAGCCATTGGGCTTCTTGGTTAATACTATCTGGATCCCACATCAGCTGGGAGAAAGTTATTAACTTAACTATCACCATATATCACAATATTCCATGTCTACATGTAACATAAGAAGAAAATACCCTAAAAAGATGCTTGTATCATACAAGCACTTTCTACATCTGAGTACTTTCTATCTAACATTTGCATACTAAATCACACTCCAGTGAACACATTGGATGATACTGTAGCTGCTCAGCAGGGCTGGGTCTTCTTTTTCATTACACGATGTGCAAAAGATGTGGACTGCAGGCAGGCCACTTCAGCACCCAGACTCTTCTACGACTGAGCCAATTTCTGCCCGTTTGTCCTTCTGAGAAACTCCGCCTGTCTAACATGCATTTTTTAAAATAAATAATAAAATAAAGGATAATAAATAAATAAATAATACCTAATGATGTTAATGGCCTGCTGCCAGATAAACTAATTACACTGTAAAAAATCTTTAATATTATTTTTTAAATACATAAAATATCAATAAAATTACAAATAAGACCTCAACCGAGGGGGCTGGAGCCTATCCCAGCCGACGCAGGGTGAGAGGCAGGGTACTCCCTGGACAGGTCGCCAGCCTGTCGCAGGGCCAACACAGAGACACAGACAACCATTCACACTCACATTCACACTTATGGGCAATTTAGAGTGACCAATTAACCTAACCCCAGTAAGTGCATGTGTTTGGACTGTGGGAGGAAACCCACGCAGACACGGGGAGAACATGCAAACTGCACACACAGAGGCTTGGGTCAAGGTGGCATCAAACCCTTCCAGATGTCACTCTGTCTGTGAGGCAGCAGTGCTAACCACCATGCCATCATGCTGCTTCAAAAAAAATTTCCATAGTAGAAAATTTGAGAAAGTGCCTTCTGCACCATGGCTGCAGTGATTCCTTGATTAACTTGAATAATTCGATTAGAAAAAATTCTCGACACAAATTTGTTGCTTCGATGCTCCGTTTGAACTCTGAACCGTCTTCTTTTCGTGGGTTTAATGGTGGTTGGCAAACTAACTTAGAGCTGCATTACCGCCACCTACTGGACTGGACTGTGAATCAGGGGCTAGACAGCAGTAGAAGCGTATTTAGGAGAATGCTTGTGAATACAAAGCATCACAACATTGCGCTCATGCAGCCACTAGTTTTTCAAAAACACTCATAAAACAACAACACAACAGCAGCAGGCAGCGGTTTTAACTCTGCACAAGCGCAAAGAGGCGGAGCTGTTATAGAGACGGTGAGCTCAGGTGGAGCAAAAAGCAGCCAAAACAGCAGCCGTAAAAATGAGTTTGAAACTGATCAAATGTATTTTTAACATTAACGTGACATCACAATAAATCTCATACAATGCATATTAAAGTGAATGCAATTTTTATTTTTAAAAATGAAAATATCCATCCACCATCTTCCACTTACTCCCCCCCCACACACACACACACATGTACGAAAATTTAATGTGAAAATAAATAAATAAAAATGGCCTCTGTCCAAAAGTTCAAACAAAGTTTCAAATTAATTCCAAAAGATTTTTCTGTCCAAAACAACTGAAAAGTTTACAGACGATTCAGTTCATGAAGAGTTTTACTGTTCAGAGTGAACGCTGATATTAATGCGAGAAAAAAAGGGAGACAGTGGCTGCTCCTTTTGCCCTTCACTCGTTAGCTAACATGACTGAAATGGTGCCATTTAGCAAACATCATCCATGAGAGCTGGTTTCTGAGAGGTAAACAGAAACATGACTGTACAAACATTAGCAGGTATCAGCGCGGCGCACTAGCTGATGTAGCTGTTTGAAACACACTGCAGTGATGCTGCTGTGGAAGGAAGCTCTGCTTCAGTCTGCATGAAGCCAGAACTTTGTTTGCTGCTCCTCTCTTCCATCATCGTTACGCTGCTTGCTTACTTTCTTCTTCGTTAGTATTGTTATTGGCAGACAGTGGAGGTAATACTGCCCCCATAGCTTTCTGTGATGTATTGCAGTTACTAAATCACACACTTGAGGCACTGACTAATTTTTGAAGTCGAAGTCATTGATTATGCCGACAAACCGTCGCAGCCCTAATTATGTAATATCACCATTTTTGCACATTAAAATACCTTTTATTTAATATAAAATGCAGCTAAAACAGCTATATTTTAAATTCAGAAACCTTTGCAATTTAAATTACAGAAATATATATTTTTCAATTGAGTTTACTTCAGTTTCATTTATATAGAACCAAATCACAGCAACTGTCACCTCAAGGTAAGTTGTGTTTATGTTTTCTGTATACATTTTCACACACACACACACACACACACACACACACACACACACAGTACATGTTCCATTTCACTCTCAGTATTTTGTGTCATTATAAACATTATTCTGTTGCAATTTTCTTTAATTTTACATAGTAGTGTAAAATAGTGAACTATTAACTGCATCAGTCCCACAATCTGAATTTCCAAATGCAAACAAAGTTAATAACCAAACACATGAGAAACGGCTATAATTAAACGTGCCACATGGCAGACGAAAGAAGCCAGACTGCATTCCAATTAGCCTGTGCATAACAGGTGAAAGACGCGGGGATGATGAAGGAGGTGTTAGATAGGATAACAGGTGATGAAGAAGAAGAGGAGGTGTTGGGGAAAGAGGTGTGAAGGAGGAGCTGCTCAGGCTCTGGCAGCAGCAAGCAGCTATGAGGCTGTTTGGTGTCCTCGCTGGCCTGATGAAAAGTGAGAGGAAGAGGAGGAAGCACCCACGTACTCTCTCTGTCTTTCTGGCACACACACTCACGAAGGATGTGTGTGTGTGTGTGTGTTCACGAGTGTGTGCACTAGTGCCCATAATAAAGAGAAAAGCACAGCCTAGCCACAGAGTGAGTGAATGCTTCCAGCACTGACTCCTACATCCTACATGACCTTTTCATTAACGCAGCTCCACCCTGAAGATCAGACCCTTACTGATTGCTGGTAACCTTCATGATATGGCTTCTCTTCACACACACGGACACACACACACGTTTAGTGCACATTCATACTTTTTTTCACTCAGTGCCCACGGGACACTTCAGACCAGTCCCAGTTGTTGCTTCCATCTGTTTGTCTGCAGCAACCACACATTCCCCTCGGAACTAGAACATGTCTGCATCAGTGCAACCTGCTCGACTCCCTCACAATAAAGGGTCCGAGCTTTTCTCCCACGCACGCTCACATTTATAGCATTCATAGCAAACATGATTATCTATTTAGTTGTTAATTTATTTGTATTTCATTTGCAGAGCATCCCCGCTATGGCAGCAGATGAGTTCTACTGTAGGCCACAGCATAATGGAAATAATTAACATAAAGGCGCGAGGGAGGCCTGCTTTCTCTCTCTCCCTATGTGTGTGTGTGTGTGTGTGTGTTTTCTAAAGCAAATATTAAAGTTGTTGTACGAGATGCATAATCAATAACATACAGCTGCGCTTGTCCCAATAGAGAGTCTGCGACACGGATGAAGCAAGCAAATGCTACCCAGTGCTACCCAACGCCAGCGCTCAGCCCGTGTTTCATAACGCAGGTCGTAACGCAAGGAGAAAGCAATGACAGTTACACGGCGACCAGGTCCGGGTGGCTGCAGCACGACTGGACCTGCAGCTGTCCCATCCTGCTAAACGTGGAGCCCGCAGCCCGCGGATCATCAGCAGTCACCACGGCGTTTTCCCTCCACGCCGTGTGGCAGCGCGCACTTACTCTGCGTAAAGCCACGGAGCTGCAGCACAGCACGCACAGCAGCATTATAACAGATGTTGCACGGCTCGTGTCACTACATCATCCCTCTCTGTCTTCAAGTAAGAATAAAAGAAAATGCACAGCCGGCTTCCGAGAGCCGTTTGCCGCATTCAGCTCGCACCTTTGTCCGCCCGCCCTAACTTTGCCAGCTGAGCTCGATGTGCGGTTTCACGCGGGACTCACCCGGCGACGCTGCAGAATAACCCGGTGAGAAAGTCCGTCCAACTCGATACCATCCACACCAGCAGAGCCCTCCGACACTGACTGCAGAATGTCCGCTTCGATCCGATCCGCGCCCCCGCTCCGCTGCTGCTGCTCGAGCCGCGCGCTCACGACGAGGCCGGGGCGTGTGCAGAGACGCGCGGGCAGAGCGCAACCTGCCGGAGACCCGCAGGTTTGATCTCTCGCCCCGCAATTTTAAGTGTTTCCCCATATGAATATGAAAAGAGAAAATAGAAATAATCATATTTTACATTCGGAAATTATTAAGAATATTATTAAGGATATTTTTCTGGTTTGAGCATCTTATTAACAGGTCCAACTATACGCCCGAGAAAAACTGTAAAACGGGGTTCAAGAGAGGATGGAGAAAAAGCACAGGGAGGAGATCTGAGGCGCAGAGAGCGGAGTAACCTCAGAGAAGTCCAACAAGAAACAATCCACTCAGGAAACAATACACGACTCTGAACAACAATACCACAACGCCTGCAGAATGATTTGAAGGACAAGAGGATGAGACTGGAACATGCAGATGGGTAATAGATACTCTGGATAAAAAAAAAGTGTCAAAATGTTTCCACACCAGAGCATTGTTCCTGTGGAAACAAGTGGAGGAGAAACATTTAGAAGCCAAAACCTCTTTAGTCACAGCTACATTTAGTTTAGTTTTCCAGTCTTTGCAAGTATTTGTTGCCAGTTTGACAGAAACTGCTGCACCTGATATTAAAAGGTTGAAAATAATAAAAGCAAAACAGCTTTACCTTCTCCACACACCTCTGCAGACCTGACCCCGTTCTGGTAAATCAGCTGAGTAAAAGCAATCAGTGAACTAAATGCTCTTGCAGTATTCTTTGGGTCATTATCCAGGTGCACTGAGAAGCAGAGCCCGATCAGTTCTGCAGCTTCTCAGCAGAGAAGTACACACTTAAGAATTCGTCCTACTTGCATCAGCAGCCATGTTCCTATCTTTCTGCTACAAGCTAAGCTAAGCTAAGCTCTTTCAGATGCTTCGTGGCAAAGGCTACACTGGCCTTGCTGCTCTTGCAGAACAAACCCGACATTAAAATGAAAATAATTAACTTATGAGCAACCAACATAAGTGTTTGAGGTAATTCCAACTATTCCAACTCCATCTACTCAACTCGGGCTTCATTAAGGAGTCAGCATTCAGATAACTAAGCAAAATTCAACAAAATATTATTGCTTCTGCTTTATGTAACTCTGTTAACTAACACCAGCATAAATATATTTCATTACTCCTACTTAAGTCACTCAGCAAAATTTAGTCAGTAAATAAACTTTACTGGCAGTTTCAACTTAACAAACTGAAATGAATCACTGAGGTGATCAGCTTACCGTTGCCAGTAGCTGATGTTTCTCCAGGACTGAGCACATGAAGGATTTCACCGACCCTCTCCAGGACTGACTGCAGCTAAAGTCAGACTAAAACAGCCGGTTTCTGGTCTCCATATTCACATCTCGGAGCATCTTTCAGATTAAAGCGGCTTTCATCAGTTCTGTTGTTATATTTAGGCCATAAAATCATCCCGAGTGAGTTGCTAACAGCTTATCTGGAAACACAGCCTTCATTTGAAGGCAGCTGCTACCCGGTTGCATGATGTTAAAGAAAATATAAAAAAATCAGATGATTCTCCAGGAGGTTCGACCTTTTCCCTCTGATTTCTACACTGAAGGAACTCTGAATGCTTCATCACACTGAGACATGCTTTCTGTCGAGGCTGAGACGGAGTTATGATCTGCAAAGGACTTTATTTATTTATTTACTTTGGTCAATTTCACCAGTGTGTCATATTTCCCTGACCTTGAGCTCATGCATAATTCAGTTTCTGCTTCTTTGTTGCTGAATGCTCCGGTCTGTGTTAAGAGTCTGGATGCTGGTCTGAGCGGACTATAGGAAAAATAATGTGATCAGGTTCTTTCAGATGAATCCTCTTCATTAACATTATACCTCTTTGTTGTTTTGCAGCCTGCAGCTCACTGCTGCTGATCTCTGCACACTTCCTAATGAATGTGTGAACGGGGTTTGTGTAACATCTGGAGCCTCAGAAACGAATCGACTCCAGCAGCAGCAGCAGCAGTCTCAGTCACCGTTCTTCAGCGGTGGTCTGTTTTTCCACTTGGAAATATGAATTTGAGTTAAATACGCAGCGCTAACACTCTGTGTTGTGGTGCCTCTTCTGATGTCCCGTCACAGGTGGAAAAAGGGAGGCTGAGTTTGCTGTCAGGCCGGTTGTGATCCACATGTCTTATTGTTTCAGTTGCTGCTGGTGTGTTACTGATCTGAGGGCAGTGAGTCTGTTACCTCGCTGCTGTCTCTGTTTTCCTGCTCGGTTGACATTCAGAAATGTATTTTATGCTTGAGTAAATGAAGCTTTTGAAAATGCATAAAAAGCAGGCCGATATCAGTCAGCACATTTCACTGTGAATCGCACGTGTCTGACAAACAGTAATAAGACTGTTGCTGAGTCAGCACATTTATGTTTTGGACATTTTTGTGAAACTAAGAATAATTGAACGTGTTGCAGAATCATTAAAAACCTCAGTGCCTTTTTTTCTTGTCTAAAGCGCCTGTTGGAGGCGACTGTTTGTTGAGATTTGAATTGAATTGATTGATTTATTGCTGGCTTGTGTTTTCATTTATTTAGCTGGCTGAAGATTTTGCACTGAAATAACGCTGCTTAGTAGCTTCATCAAAAGGAGCCCTTGTGTGTATGTAATACAATACATTGTTTATGGATTACTGTATGTGTTATATGATATTGAGAGGAACTATTTTTCCTCCCTGGCCGCCATCCTGGCTCCTCTTTCTTTGAAGCTGTTGGAGGAAGATCAGTTAGAACGGGAAGAACGTGGAAGAAAATCGGCTCGATGCATCAAAGACGTTCCTCCTGCGTAACTCACACTTAATAATCTGAAGCCGCAGAGCAACACTGCAACCAAACCGAGTATAAACTGACTACATAAACAGTCATGCTAATTATTTGATTGAGGCCACTGCAGTGACTTCATGAGCCGGGGTGACAGTTGCATCAGACTGAAGTTTTGACTCGAGTCCACCAGACAGCTGAAGGTCCTCCAGCAGAGCTTTAAGCTGGTCCAGGGTCTGTGAGCCAGCGTTTCTGTTCTTGTCTGTACTGTCTTCTTCCCTACGCTGTGTTCCCTCGTGCATCCAGTTTCTTCCTGGTTAGTGTATTCCTGGCTCCAGCTCTGTTTATATTTTGTATGCCTTCTCTGAGTTTACCAGCAAATAAAGCTGCATGTTTCTAAGTTCAGTCTTATCTCACAAGTCTACATTGGGATCTAATTCCTGCCTTCCACACAGTTTCCACTTCATTTTTTACGCAACATTTCTTATCATGGAAGACAAAAATAACCTTTTTCTTGTGACACATTTCAAGAGTTTTCACAGCAGTGCAGGATTATCAAGCTCAGTGGTTACATGTTTTACTGACATCTAATGAGACCTCAAACACACCGCTCTGTTTGTAGCAAATTATTAAATGTGCCAATTATGCTTAAAGGCTGTTGCTGACATTAACACTACTGATGTGTTCTGTGGAAGATCACTGAAGAAGATTCCAGATGCAGAGTCGTGTTTCCCAAGCTGCCCCTGAACACATCCTAAACCTTCAACCTTCAGCAGATAGAAGAAGGTGTGCTGGTGCTGCTGCTGCTGCTGCTGCTTCTGCTTCTGCTTCTGCTGCTGCTTCTGCTTCTGCTTCTGCTTCTGCTTCTGCTGCTGCTGCTGCTGCTGCTGCTGCTGCTTCTGCTGCTGCTGCTTCTTCTGCTTCTGCTGCTGCTGCTTCTGCTGCTGCTGCTGCTGCTGCTGCTGCTGCTGCTGCTTCTGCTTCTGCTTCTGCTTCTGCTGCTGCTTCTGCTTCTGCTTCTGCTTCTGCTGCTGCTGCTGCTGCTGCTGCTTCTGCTTCTGCTGCTGCTTCTGCTTCTGCTTCTGCTGCTGCTGCTTCTGCTTCTGCTTCTGCTGCTGCTGCTGCTTCTGCTGTCTGCTTCTGCTGCTGCTTCTGCTTCTGCTTCTGCTGCTGCTGCTTCTGCTGCTGCTGCTGCTGCTGCTGCTGCTTCTGCTGCTGCTGCTGCTTCTTCTGCTGCTGCTGCTTCTTCTCTGCTCTGCTTCTGCTGCTGCTTCTGCTGCTGCTTCTGCTGCTGCTTCTGCTTCTGCTGCTGCTGCTGCTTCTGCTGCTGCTGCTGCTGCTGCTGCTGCTTCTGCTTCTGCTGCTGCTGCTGCTGCTGCTTCTGCTGCTGCTTCTGCTGCTGCTTCTGCTGCTGCTTCTGCTGCTGCTTCTGCTTCTGCTGCTGCTGCTGCTTCTGCTGCTGCTGCTGCTTCTGCTTCTGCTGCTGCTGCTGCTGCTGCTGCTGCTTCTGCTTCTGCTGCTGCTTCTGCTGCTGCTGCTGCTGCTGCTTCTGCTGCTGCTTCTGCTTCTGCTGCTGCTGCTTCTGCTTCTGCTTCTGCTGCT
>VOQJ01019760.1:0-15324 GCA_015052665.1 Apistogramma diplotaenia
CACACACACACACGCACACACACGCACGCACGCACACACACACACACGCACACACACACGCACACACACACACACACGCACACACACACACACCCACACACACCCACACACACACACACACACGCACACACGCACGCACACACGCACACACACACACACATGCACACACGCACACACACACACACACGGCTCGAGCTTTTATTTTATTTATTTATATTTGAATATGAAACTTTCCCAAAGCTCACGTGTCCTCATCACTGTGGTTGTTTCTGAGATGAGCGGAGCGGAGCAGGAGACGGGTCAGCGCTGTGTGTGTGCTGATCGAGCAGTGACGGCGGGTGAGAGGAGACCGTCAGCAGGCTCACTCATACCTGTACAGGTGTGGCCTGGTTACGGCCAACATTAACCGCCGGGTTATAGATTAAAAACGACGTTTGCTGGCCGTCTCTGAACCTGACGGACCGCAGCAAGATTAAGGCAGAAGTGCACGACAGAAAATTAAAACGTTATTTTTTCATTAAAAAGTTTTTTTTCTGAGGTCCCTGAAGGGACATTTCTGAATGAAGAATCCATCTTCCATGTGTTTACTACTACTTATGCTAAATAAGCGCCATTTCATAATTATGTGATTCATAATCCGATTAGTCGACTAATCGTTTCAATAGTCGATGACTAGTCGACTGTCACAATAGTCGCTAGTTGCAGCCCTACAGTAGTTTGCAGGTTCCTCAGCAGTTCGGAAAAAAGGCGACTGGACAGTTTTTGAAGAACTGATCCGAGAGGCTTCTTCAAAAAAGATTTTTTTTCAAGCTGTTGAGGCCACCATGACCTGGATGGCTGAGAACCTACACAGAAGGTTCATACAAGTCGAACCAGGTATTCTTCAGCAGCCAGGGCTCTCAGAGCCAAGCTTTCTTATCATTTCAGTCTTAAGTTTCTTGAAGGACACCAACTTTTCTTCCATTCTCTGTCAAGATGATCCGACATGCTTCAATAATGTTGAGGTCGGGACTCCGAGGAGGCCGATCCATGTCGGAGCTCCACTGTTTTTCTGCTTTCACGCCGCAGGCAGTGTGTTTGGGATCACTGTCACCCTGAAAAACGAAGCAGATGCTTTCCAGATGCACGATGAACCAAAACCTGATGCTACTTTTCTGCATTCATAATCCGTGTCGACGAGATCTCCACCAGCACCGACTGAAACCAGCACGGCGCCTCCTCCGTGTTTTACAGCCACTGATGTGACTCCCTGCTGATGATCTCGAGCACTTCCTAAAACCTCTTCCCACTGATTTTCCTGTTGACTTTGTGCTCTGCTGTGGCAGGCGATTAACTGAGACAACCTTATTTTGGATGTTATCACCATGGTGAACACACCCTTGCTGGCTTGTTAAAATACTAACATACACATAGTACTATTTGGAATAATCCGGCGAGGCTCTAAGACGAGCTCTGTAAACTTTAATGCTAATTTCAACACTTCAGCACTCCGCTTCACTCATACTGCAGGTTTAGCACAATTTCCAGCTTCACAGGAAACACGGACACTTGAAACGATGCTCCTTAAGCTGCTGAGCAGAAGATTTTACACTCATTCACGCTGCCTCTCTCCCACAGCCACCATCCTGACACGCAGACATGAGCTACCTTTTGTCATCTGCCCGTTTTTTCATCTCACAACTCACACACACACACACACTTTCTGTGAGTCTCACTCTGTCACCCCCTCTCCCTCAGTGCTCACTTAATCTCTTTGGATGTGCCATTAATAAACCTTTTCATTAAGCTCTTATTCTCATTATTCACTGCAATCGAGGCGATTTAATTGTGGAGCGGACCGCTGGTGCTGCCTCCTTGTTCTTCACATTCACACACAGTCACAAAACCTGCTGGATTTTAAAGACGGAGACTTTTGAATTAGCAAGCGTGCGTCTGGTGTGTGTTTGTAAGTATTAATGCGTGCTGTCAAATGACGGGCGCTTTGAAATCAGCTTTCGCTTGAATTCTAGCACGTGCACGCGCGCGCACGCACACAGAGGTGGTGTGGATTAATGGCTTACTAAACGAGCTGACAGCAGAGACTTGAAGCCTTGTCTTCATAAGCTGATTTTGCACAGCTGAAGGGGGAAGGATACAGGGAAACGACACGGCGGCATGAAAACAGCGCGGAGGAGCAGTCAGGAGGTGTATTATACTGAGTATGAATTATAGGAGGTAAGCAATTATTCTTTAAAATGAATGCTTCTGCGCTACATTAATGGACACTTTGCAGATGGACCTCTGCCCCTCTATAAGCAAGTTGTGAATTCTGTTATTACATTCATCAAAAAAAGTAAAAAAAAGAACAATGGCTCTGGCTAAAGGAGACAAACAATAAGAAAACAAGACTGAGAGTCGCTCGAAAGATAAAGGGTTTTGGATTGCAGCCTGTCGTGCTGCATTCAGCGTGCAGAGCCCCGGAGAAAAGCATCACAACAATGAAACTAAATTCTTCGATCATCTGTTCTGCTCTCAAATCCCTCCTGCCTGATTACAAGTGCCAAGATTATGCTTTCAAGATTCCTCTTAAACAGCGAGGAACAAACAAGTCGCACAGCTCACTCGCCTTAAATCCCCAATCACATATAGGCTGTAATGGTAATCTACGTCCGGGCTTTACCAAATATAGAAGCAGTGCGAGCTGCAGTGGGGTGCACATGTGCTGTTAGAGAGCCTCCGAGGGCTCAAATCCCACCTGAAGCTTTGTGGGACATTTTCCATCAAGCAGAGGCAGCAAACTGGTGACATCATGGCTACGCGTTAAAGTCCTGGATGAATACGATGACGAAGACCTCGACAGCTGCATCGGCCTTCATACTACTTCATAATCTTCATATTTCAGATTCACACTGCAGGTAGAACTGGTTCGAAGGCCTCAGTGTGTTTTTTAAAGTTTTTAATCTCACTCTCAGTGGAACTGACCGTGACCTTTTTTCTCCCTGCATGATGGAATAAAGCATCCGAAACATGCTCCTGCCATCAGCCCCTTCACACTCAACGTGTCGTCAAAGACAACATTTTCCAAATGTCCCTCCTTTCCAGCCAAAATGACTGGAATAAGCTCATGTTGAGTATGAAACACAATTCCTCAGCTTTCACAAACCATTTGAATTTTTCCAACAGGGCAAAGCGTTAATCACAGTAATGCAAAGTGTGATCAGCGGCGAGACGCTCGGTGTTTAAGGCCGTTAGCAGGTGCGTCGATGCCCCAGTGTTCACTTCATCTAACACTCACACACATCCATATTCCAGCTGTTCAGCATCTTTCACAACGATACTTTGGCATGCAGACTCGAGCAGCCAGGAATCGAACCACCAACCTTCCAGCCCCCAGTAAGCGTTAATAAAGTTTACCTTTTGAACAGTGAACGTCCGTATGACGTATTCTGCCAGCGGCTCCGTCTCTATGAGGGTCACTTTGATGTCTCCATACACCTCCGTCTCATCGGGCCAGTAACGCACGCACTTCACCTGGAAAAGATGTTTTCATCGTCACCGTGTTCTTCATGTGTGTTGGTTTGTGTTCACTATCAGCCAGTGAGGCAGAATGAAACGCAGAGAGGACGAGGTGCATGAGTGTAACTGCAGGAAACACAGAGCTGGATGCAGGATCTAAAGTCCATAACTGGGCTTTTTTCCTCATTTGGAATCTGATTCCAGCCAGTAAAACATAAAAGCTGCTGGTCAAGTGATCATTAGTAATGACTACAAGTGCACATCACTTAGTAAGAAGCTACAAGTTAGCATCAGAGTTACAATAAAGAGAAACTGTTACTGTATTTATGTCTTTATTCCTCCCTGGATGATGAACTCACCCTTCCCACTTCCACCAGGTTTGTAACCATGACAATAGAGGCTGAGTTCTCCTGCCACACCATCCTCCAGAAATCCCTCACTGTCTCCTGCATGGGCCCTGTCAGACACACACACACACACACACACACACACGGGGTGTAAACATTTTGATACATACAGACGCAGGTTTGTAAATAAGCATATGTTCATCCCGGTGCCACGTAAAAATGTCAGCACTGGTAGTACAGACTTACACACACACACACACACACACACACACACACATGTATTCGCACAGCATCAATCCCAGATAGTAGTTTGGGGGTTTGAGGTAATGGGGTCTTAAATTTGTCAGGGGGGTTTTATACGGCAGTTTAGATTTAGGAGGTTGTGGTAATAGCCTTCCAGTCCGAAAGGACGACATTTACCAGGTGGCTCCCACACACACACACACACACACACAAATACGATCACACTTATGCAGTCATATCTACACAAATGTGGAAGCACACGTTAGTGCTCCTCACACACACTCATCACGTCAGTTTAATTACCTTGTGTGGCGATGTAATGTCTGGGTCTGTGGTAGCCCTGCGAGACAGAGAAAGAAGCATTTTTAAAAGTGCGTCTCCACACCTTCATCATCTCAGTTTTTCCCTAAAATCAAAATTCTGTTTTAGCATATTATTTTACTAGCTTTCTCATAGTCTACTGCCTCTATTTCCCTCCTTTATTCCTTACTTCCTTCTTTCTTCATACCTCCTTTACTCCTTCCTGCTCTATCTTTTACACCCTCTCATATTCGTCCCTTTCCTTTTGCTTTTCCCCACGTTGTTCATGTCTCCTCTCTTTGTTAGTCTCCTTTTCATTCATTCTCCGTCACTCTGTCTCTGGCTTGTCTTTATGTTCCCCTTTTCCATTTTTCCTCCTTCGGTTTCTCCGTCTCATCCCTCCCACTGAATGAAAAGAAACCAGCGATTATTTCTCTCTCGTCCAACCACGATTCCCTATAAGACGGATAACCTTGTTGAGATGAAAGCATTTATCACTTTCATGTTGCCATTAAGATCACTCTGTGCGCATGACGCCATCTTCACAGAGGGGATGTCTTTTAATTTTCCAATTCCTTTCATTGCTTCTTAAGAAATATTCTAGTCTGCAGAGACTGATTTTGTACCAGATTTATTAAGACTGCCATTACAACAGTAAGCTGTGAGCAGGAGATTAAATCAATAAGTGAAGCACAATACCTGCAGGGGAGAGAGGGAAGTGGGGAACGATGGATGGATAAGGAAAGGTAATAAGAGGGACACACAGTGGGAGGTGATGGAATGAATGATGTAATTAAAGCAGGAAGGGGTAAACAAGGACAGGGATACGTTTTCCCACTGCCAGGTATTTTATTTTCCCTTTTAGTGTGTCTGTGTGGGTGTTTGTGAGGCGATGGAGTCCAAACAAAATAAAGCTGATGGTTTCTCTGCTGTAGCAACCTTGGCTGAGACCCTGACACACACTGGTACATCCATTTGTTAAAGTCCAGGTTTTAAAAAGTAGCCAATATTGTTTGTGTGGAACATGCAGGTGTTTGCATCTGCTGTAACACTGAGAATGTGAAGATGCAGCGCGGTGTGGGTAAAGCAGCAGCTTGTAGCTGTCAGCACAGGTTCGTGCCGATGTTTCTGTGTTTATTATAGATCTGCCTGACACAGCTGTCAGAACCACACGGCTTCGTCTATGATGTGTGTCCCTGACTGCAACAGGTATTTTCTGCGTGTGAGCGTTGTTTTTCCATCTTTGCAAAGATCAGGTTTAGATGCTCACACCTTCAGGGGGGTGTAGAGCAGCATGTTTTAGGGTTAAGGACTAGAGAATGAGGGTCTTCACTGTTCAGACCATCACAACGATGATGCGCGTGTGTGCACTCGTATAAACACTCACGTCAATATAATTGGCATTGATGTAGTCGGAGTGGGGGTCTCCATCCAGCAGCTGCAGGCGGACCCTGGTGTGATCGTCTGTGGGGTCAGATAGCACACAAATACAACAGGCCTAAAGTTACATTTACCCACAGATCGGAACATCTGACTGACTGGGGGGGGGCTGACTAACCAGGCCCGAAGGTGCGAGACTGAGCATCAGCCCGAGGTGGGGGCTGCTGCTGGTGCATTCTGTGCCAGTTTTTTACATGTAACAATACATTCACAAGTTGCTCACGAGGACCATCATCAGCTTATTGTTGCATCCAACAAGCTGGCATTGACACGTGGCTCCTCGTCTCCATCAGCCTGTCACTCTTTGTCTTTGCTCTTTGTTCTTCTCCTGCTTCTCCAGCACCTCCAGGTCCAGTCTTTGTTGACCGTGGTGATAAAAAGTGTCAGGAGATGACATCATTTAAAAAGATGACACTGCGTTCATGCTGCAGTGGCACAGTACATGCGCACGTACTGTGAAGGTTCGACACCAGACCAGTGCACCAGAAAAATCACGCTAAGAAATCGATGATCTTTAAACCAGTCATACAATTATAAGAACTTTACTGTTTTTGAATGTCAGAGAATATCAATGTCAGTCATAACAGCAGCACCTCGCTCACTGTTCGCCCTCATCATCCTCGTCACCATTAATAAAACCTGCTTTTTCCCTTCTGAGCGTCAATTATTTTGTTCTTGGCTGTAACAGCCATCCATAGCATTGGGACACATGTGAGTGATTAACTGTAATGGGAGGCATTGATATGGTCTTTTTAGTTGTAACATAGCAACAGCAGGTAATTGCAGATGATGAGGACAAATAATAATTGCGCTGCTTCTTGAAAGTTCTTAATTTTGAAAAAAAAAATACAAACTAAATGGCAAAGAGCAGGTGAGTAAATGTGAGATATTACAACGAGAACAAAGGAAGAAGAGCAGGAAAAAAGTTGGGATGTCCTCCGACTCCGCAGGTCACGGAGGTCTGAAGTGCTCCAGGCCGGAACCGGGCACATGTGGGCGAAGCGTGCTCGCTGCTCTTCACTAACGAACTGTCAGAAAAGGAGAAAACTCGAGCTGCAACAATGTAACAACATCGGTGCTGAAAACATGAATTAAAATCATGGTGGTGTTTTTACTCGTTCTGAATGAAACGGCTCCACAAGCAGATCTGCCGCACAGCTGATGACTCACGCCTTCAGCTGAAAGCATTTCGCCCGTGTTGACAGAGCTGTATGGGAGCAATCATTTTGTCAAGTAGGCGTTAACATTTTTTGGTTCTGATGAATATCCTCGGATTGATGTGCGAATGCTCTATTCATGGCTGCCGCTACACGGGCCTGCAGCGGAGCAAACATGCTCAGAAGCAGGAGGAAATTGCAGAGATACTTAATGTTGACTTTAAACAAGTAATATGATTCAGAACATGCAAAATGCATTTGGACTTTCTGTAAGAAGCACGGTGCAATGTAGATGAAAAATATCCCAGAAAAGATCACTGCGCACTGTTTATTAAGATGATGTTAAAGCTGATTTGATTTTTGTAAATACTTTTTGAATTAAGGAGTGAGAAGATGCCAGCAACTCAAAATCCAAAAGCTGAGATGGATTTTAAATCCAAAGAAGAGAAGTCGCCGAGTGGAACCGAATCTAACCTGTATGTGGTTATTGTCTATCATTTTTAAATGCAAGAAAACACGGTTTTATTATAAGTACCAAAACATTCAGAAGCAGGTCACTGCAGAATGGTTAAATACATGACTCACACTCCGACTGAGCTCCTTTATTATTATGTGCAGAAGTATAAATACAGCAGGTTCATGTCTGCCGTGGAATCAGCTCTTTACATCTTTGTCATGTGATGGTAATTTATGGATTCTGAACAATAATGTTGAGCAGCTGAAACCTATGAAAGGCAAACAGTGGAAGTGCTCCCAGGTGCAACATTATTCTACAATATTAATGGATTATTGTACAGTTTGACTTCACATCGTCTGGATTCAGTGACTCATCATTTCATCAAAGGGATGAAAACTGAAGCTCTGATGTCAATAATGAAAGTCTGATGATCACATTTTTCTCTCTCATGACAACTGCGTCTTTTTGTTTTTTCCAAATAATGTAATCATGCATCCTTCAGGGCTCATATTAGCATTAGCAGTGCTGCTGCTTTGCTGGGGGTCCCTCAGCTGGTTGGACTCCTTCCAGTGGACTCTCAGAGGTTTGTTTTAGTGGATTAGAGTAATAATATTTGCAGGGTTTCTTTTTTTTATGTTACTTATAAACAAATAACTTTTGATTATGATTTTTTTTCCCTCTCTGGAAGGTCGGGAAGCTTTAAAAAGAAGAAGGAAAGCTTTTGTCTGAGCCTGTTCATTCATTATATGGCACATTAGCCTATGAAATTCATGCACTGTGTGTAACGTGATGACTGAACAATAACTAAGTAACATCTCGTGTGAAGATGGTTGCAAAATGCTGCAATCAGGGTTAAACATGAATTCATCCCTCGGCCAAATTACAGAAGCAACTTCATGATCACGTAATATGACAACAAGGCCATCCAGAAAGGTCACGACAGCCAACAGGAATGAGCCCGGGACTGCATTAAAACAGCCACTGCAAGCACGAGACACGAGCCTCAGCTTCATCCAGCCCAGCTGCACGAACTCCTAATGTCAGTGAGTGAAATCACAGAATGCAGATGGTTCGAACAGCCACATGAAACAGCTTGATGATCACTTTCAGGATCACCTTGAGGAGGATTATTTGTTCTGCAGCTCTGGCTGAGCAGCAACAATGATGGCAGCAGGACTCCACTCTGCTGCTACAAGATCCTGTCATCAGCTATCAGTGCACTCTCTCACACTCACACACACACACACACACACACACACACACACAGAGCATGTAAAAACAAACAACAGGAGGTAGTCTGCCAGCCGTCTGCTTGTTCACTCTGTATTTTCTAACTTCTCTTCTTCCTCTTATTCTCCGTCTTATCTTCCTCTTCCACTCCTCCTTTTCCTCTGCTGATCCTGTTCATCTCTGCCTGCCTCGTCCTCTCCTCACTTCTCCCCCCTCCGCGCTCTTCTCTCAGCTACCTGTCTCTCCCTCCCCACACCGTCTTGTTCCTTCAGACAGCAGTAATTACGCAGGGCTGGTGTCAGAGGCTGTCATAACACAAGAGCCACTGATATGAGGCTGGAGGGAAGAAGGGAGGGGCCCTCAGCGCAGCCTGCTCTGGGAGGGGAGCTTCTAATTGGGCTCAAATAGCAGGAGGTACTGGCTTGAAAACACTACAGATGTGGCCACAGGTGTGAGGAGGCTGACAGGCTGTGTATCCCTGTGTGCGTGAGACGGACGACTGCAGACGCCGTTTCATTAGGATCATATATACACTGTGCATAGATGCAGGAGCACAGAGTACTGGGAGCATGATACAGATCTCAAATACACACCTCAGTGACTACATTTACATTAGGTGCCACTTCACCCCTGTAAAATCACATTTTATTGCATTAATGCCGGTTTTTCGTTACCTAACCTGCATTAATTTCTAATATGCTAGCATAATAGCCGAGTACAGTCACTAATCTGATACTGTTCTCCTCCACAGGTCTGATTTAAACTTTGACCTCCTGCAGTCGGCCGCTTGGCAGGAGATGGTGGTGAAAGTTTCTCAGATGATGGCGTTAGTGCACATTGTGCTTTTGATGTAAACATACAAAAATAAAATTAAGGAACTGTAAATGTGCAAAACGTGGACTCTTTAATAGTAAAACTGAAAATGCAAATGCAGAAAGAAGGAATATACAAAGTCTTCACCCCGATATAAAAACATGTGAATATCTGTAACTTAGATCTGAAATGTAGGACTGACATGTGCACAGAAGCTCATGTTGGTGTCTGCAGCACTGGAGCAACAACAAAGTCATGAGAAGCTGTGGTGTCCAAGGGCAAAGTGTCACGAACCCATTACTCATTAATGAGCTCCACTCTTCTTCTGAGTCGCCCTATCTTCATAACCTTGCAACTCCCCTCTCTGCTCCCCTCTCTGCTCCTCTCCTCTCTGCTTTTAGTTTGGTCCCATTTTCTGTCTCGCTTTTTTCTGTCTTCTATTTTCAAAATCTTGTCATTACCCAGCAGCCACTGGAAAAGTTTTGTTGGGGAGAACTTGTTAATTTGAGGGGGTAAGGAAAAGGCCAAACCATATAGACTTCTCCTTTTTTGTATCTTGGGCAAATTCAGCGGAGAAAGCTGTAATTTGGAGACATCGGATCAGGTCGTGGTGCTGAGAGCTGCACGGAGGGGCTGCACACAAATAAAGCTGCTGCTAATGACTGCTGCTGCACCACTGCAGACACAAGCTGCTGTTTGCTCGCTCCTATAAATCAAAGGTCACAATACATTTTTTATTATATATCACCAAAAGTAAGACCCGCATGATATACTGCAAATATCAGCAGGAGATAATCTATGAAGTCATTATTTTCCACTTTCATGAATATATTGCCCTTTAACTGCTTTAAAAGGCCAGTGACCACCCTAAATTGCTCTGGCTTGATGAGGCCAGATTATATAAGACCATCGGCTGGAAACACAGCTTCTGCACACAGCCGGGATCATTTATGAAGACTGGAATAAACATATCACGATCACAACACTCACAAAGATCTTTCATTAAGACTCTTCACAGCAGTAACTTTTTTTACTTCTCCCCGACGACCCTGAGAATTTTATTCTGCCTTCTACAAAAGGTGCTTGATGTAATAAATGATTCCCGAAGCTCAACAAAGCGCGGCAGCTAATCTGCCACCGAACAATCTGAACGGCCCTGCGATGAGTTCAGGAACAGGAGCTTTCAGTTAGCGCTGATGGGATTTGTTTTTGCTTCAACGAGGACTCGACAAAGTCGTTACTGGGTTATTGATATTTAACAAAACCTTATTCACCTGGAGCAGATATTACATTACGGTCATCTGAGCGTGTGAGATAGTAAAAACCTCCATCTTTTATATTTCAGAGTCTTTGCAGCTGCCTGAAGAAAGCAGAGGACATTAAATCAGAGAGGTTATGACTGCAGAATAAAAGCGTTACACTTCGCCGTGCCCATTAGCTTATATTCTTCAATGCTGCAGAGATAAAGCAGTACTACGACAGACAAGATGCATTATGGGAGAGATCTGCTACATTCCATAACCCCTTTATAAACAACACCCTTCGTCTACCTCCTGTGACGATGATGGAGGTAAAGGACTTCACCTGTTTGACACACAGAAGCCTTATTAGGTAACATTGTATCTTCATGAATTCAAACCAGTGGTTTAAAACACGACTCAGGAATTATGCCGTCATAACCAGACTGAGAGCTGAGAACAAAAATAATGCTCGCAGCAGCAAGTTGAAACTGCTGAACAAGATGTTTCACTCCTCCATCCCTCCTCTCCTCTCGTGCCGTCTCCCCTCGCCTCTCCTTTCAGTAGCCACTAAGCAGGGATTGTGTCTGTCACAGATATACTTAATCAGTTAACTCCCTATGGAGCTCAACTCACTCACGGAATACACTCCGCTGTCGGAGCGGCTCAAGGCATTAGGGAATTTAATAGCACGTGTGATTGAGTATAAGTGTGTCTATGGGTTACTGAGCAGCGCTGAAATGTGTTCACATGCGTCTCCTCTTTTCTTAAACGCTCGTATGTTCAGAGCTTTTTAGATGCATGTTGACAGGTTGTGGTGAACGAATCGCAGCAGGTTTTTGGTGCTTACATTATATATTTGTTCCAGTGTCAGCAACTTATGCACGTGTTTACCTCAGCACGGATGGGGGGGGGGGTATATAATAGTGTGTAATAGCCTATTAAGACCAGAGCTCCCTGCAGCTGATGTCAAACAACACCGAGTGCTGTCGACTTACACAGACACACACCAACCTGAAGATGATGTTTCCAGCTGTTTGAAGGCTGACAGCTGCAGAGGAGACGGAGGAGAGGAAGATGAGGAGGGAAGAACATCAGCTCAGCGTGCACGGACACAACAGTGTGCACGGGCACAACAGTGTGCACGGGCACAACAGCGTGCACGGACACAACAGTGTGCACGGGCACAACAGTGTGCACGGGCACAACAGCGTGCACGGACACAACAGCGTGCACGGACACAACAGATGCAGCCACGATGTCCAGAGGAAACATCAAGAAGGCTTTGCTGCAGTAAATCATCCCTCCGCCCACCTTAAATTTAAATAATTCAATTTCTGGCACTTTGCAAATGTGTAAGAATGTGACTAATATGTAAACTCTTTATTTATTAGTCACATTCAAAGTTCTGCATCTCTGCTTTTAAAAATAAATACACTTAAGATTTCAGAACATAAGTGAAGATCTGATGCTTCCAGCTCGTCTGATGTTTAAATGTTCCCCTGAAAGTCAGATTTCCTGCTGGATTTTGTTTGTTTACAGTATGGTTTTCTTTCCTCCTCCTGTACAGCCATGAATCTTCTCTGTGGTCTTCCTCACTTCCTCCTGCTCGACAACGCCGCATCCACTGTCCCTCCTCTGCACAGAGGAAACCACCTCAGCCTGGCCTCTCTGGCTCCAAACCTCTTCTGATGAACTCATTTCTCCTCTTGTCCATCCTGGTCACTCACAATGAAAGTCATCACCACTGCAAACTATAAGAAACTTACAGCAGACCTCTGATGTGGTCCCACCCCCACCTTGAGCCCATTACATCACAGTCCTCATACATGTCCTGCTTCACCCTCACAGGCTCCGCCATGACTCACTTCCTGGTCCAGTCCCACAGTTCTTCATCACATGCTTCCTCTAGTTCCACAAGGACACAATGTAACTCCTCCTCCTCTGTTCTTCTCCATGAACACCATCAAAGCAAACACCACACCTGTGGTGCTCTTTCTCATCATGAAGCCAGACTGCTGCTCACTCATCATCACCTCTTCTTCTCCAAGGTTGTGTTAAGCAGTCTGGTCAGAAAGCTCACTGCACGCGCTCCAAGACATCTCAGTACCTCCACAGGTACGTCACCTGGACGGGTCTTCATAGCTGCATCACCTCCTCCTTACTCATCCTCTTCACTTCCTGATTCACTGTCCATCCATCCTCCTCTCTCCCCCATTCCCTCCATTCACCCTCTTCACAGTGCTCCATCCATCTTCTCAATACACTCACTTCATTTTTGTCCTTAGTCGCCCGAACCTGCTGCCCATCTCTCTGCTCAGCCTGTTGATACAGTCCCTTTCTCCTTCCTTAGTGTTCAGCCTCAAATAAAGCTCTTTTTCTTTGCCACGTCTCTTATTGCTGAAAGCCTGGCCTCCAACTACTCCTGCCTACTTTCTTTATCTCGCTGACTAGCTCTCATTTTCTTTGCTAACCTCTTTCTTTAAGTACTTTCCTGTGCTTCCACATTCCATCGCCGAGTCTCCTTGTCCTCTTTCTTCTGCCCAGAGGATAAAACACCATCTTAGCCGTGCTCCTCAGCACTACAGCAGCACTTCCCCACTCATCTGGAATCTCTTCCCTACAACCATGGTCCCACTTTTCCCTGAACTCTGTGCAACCTTCTTCCTTTTTCAGCTTCGATCTTTGGCTTCATTCACGTCCTCTTCTGTATTTCCAAAGTCATCCTACACACTCCCCCAGCCACCTTCTCCTATCATTTTAGATGTCATGTGTGCACCTTCCTCCACTCCTCCCTGCGTTCCTGCTGTTTCCATCCTTTCCTCTCCTGAGCAGAGGTGACAGAGGTGATACTGAGCTGCTCTGCATGTTCCTGCATTTTAAATGTTCTAATAAAGATAACACAATCAGAATTTTGAAAGCTTGTTATGTATATTTGCTGACTAATGTTTCTGAACATGAAACAAGGATTTGACCACACTTACAAATAAAATCCAAATTTAAACACAAACTCCCTGAAAGACCCAACACTGGCACTGCGCTTAGAACTACAGGTGATCCTCCCATTAATAATTAATAATACGATTAATAATAACAACTTGTGATGAAATGCAGAGTGGTGAAGAGAAGCGAATGAAAAAGAGACACCAGTGGATCACCCCCCACCATGTTTCTAAGGTCTGTGGGGCCGAGAGCAATAAGTTCAGTTGTATCTGAATTCAGAAGCAGAAGATTAGAGGTCATCCAGGCCTTTATGTCTTTAAGACATTCCTGCAGTTTAACTAAGCTTATCATTATCAGCTGCTGGGATAATAAGCCGGCCAGAGGAGGAAACAGAAGCCACTGCCAACAAGACAAGAAAGCTCCTCACCATGCACGGAGGGCTTCACCCCCAATCCAGCATCCTGAGACGGTGCGCTAAGTGGAAGGATGGAGGCCGAAGATGAGCGAGTGTCCACTAAGATGAAACAGCAAAGATCCAGGAGAACATCAGGAAAATATGCTTAGTGAGTACCTCAAACAGGCCAAAGCTGGACTGACAGCACAGAGGCACTAATCATGGCAGCACAGGAACAAGCTCTGAGCACAAGACTGATGGAGGCTGGAGTCTACCACAGCAGGCAGGACACGAGGTGCAGGTGAGACACTCCAGCACAGAACAGCAGGGTGCAAGATGCCAGCAGGCAGGGCACACATGGAGCATCATAACCAAGTGGCTGGTACAGTATACAGGAACATCTGTGCTGAGTATGACCTGGAAGTCCTGAGGTCAAAGTGGGCTCTGTGCAGAAGAACACAGAACAGCTAAGACACTGAGCAGGTACAAAACCCCCCTCCAGTGAGTAATATTGCTACTGCATTCTCAAATAAAAAATCCTATTGTAGAAAAGGACATTTTTCATAACTGAATCCAAAATTTTGCATCAATTCCATCTTCATCCCTCAAAAAGTGAAATATTCTAAGTTATAATCATCAAAATGAAAGCTTTAATTCGATGCTCATGGCTTATAATCAGTATAATTAGAATATTTCCTGAGGTCAATCAAAGAGTCGGGTTTGCTTGAGCACAAACGCATCCACCCCTGTGGCGTGGAGGCGATCAGCTGGCGACAGTGCTGAGGTCAGGTGCTCCTCAGCTTCCTCTGCGGGTCGGGCCAGGCGAACTGGCTGCAGAGTTAAGCAAAGTCATAAAATGACCAGCAAACCATCTGGCTGCAGTTTTGGCACCGTGTCCTGCTGGAAGATGAACTCAGCATCTCCATAAAGCGTCTCGGCAGACCGAAGCATCGAGGTGGACCACCCATCACAGCACCTGCAGATCAAATGGCACTCCACTGAAACTGTAACGTCACACTTCCTGCTGAGGGTAACCGCGGCAGAGCCAATCACAGCCCCCCGTTTGTGTCCCTCCGTTGTCACGGTTCCATTCTGTGCCTCTGCAGTCGTGAATCTGCACAAATCTTTTTCATGATAGTATGTTTGGGCCTTTTGCCTTCATTCACACTGAAGAGGATAATAACGTCTTATCCAAAAATGTACGGCTCATAGGTACGGATTAACCCCCCCCCCCCCCCCACCCCCCAAAAAATGGAAAATTTCCACT
>VOQJ01019766.1:0-26242 GCA_015052665.1 Apistogramma diplotaenia
GCCGCTTTCATTTTTCCTCATCGTCTACGTCCAACTCCTCCTGCTATTCTCCTGCTCGACTCTCAAATTCTTTGCCTCCTCTGCCACCGTCTAAAGGATGCCCCCCGCTGAGCAGAGTATTCGCCCAGCATCAATCCCCATGGACACCCCTGTCTTATTCCCTCAGCAAATCCCCCCCCCCAAATTCTGTGTATGATCCCAGCAAACAGCGGTCCTATTTCAGTCAGTGCTTTACTAATTTGGGCCTGCTGGGAAGAGGATCATTTGGAGAGGTCTACAAGGTGAGCAAAACAGATTGACACAAAGAGAAAAAAAATGATACATAATGTATCGAATGTTGCTGTTTCTTCACATTAAGAAAACTGGGGGATTCTGTCATTTAAGGGGTAAATGTTTTTCTTCAAAAATTGCCGTTTTGTTTTATTGTTGTGGAGGAGCTCACGATATAATTTAGATATTTGTTTTCTTTATTCATTGCACTTCTGATTACATTATATAGATATTGGAATAGAAGATATAATTTCTGGATTTTTACTACTTTTTTTTTTTCTCCTCCAGGTGCAGAGCAACAGGGATGGCCGCCAGTACGCAGTCAAACGCTCTGCTCAGCGCTTCAGGGGTAACAACGAGAGGAACCGCAGTGTCAGGGAAGCTAGAAATCACGAGCGCCTGTGTCCTCACCCCCACATCTTGAACTTTGTGGCTGCCTGGGAGGAGTGCGGCCGACTCTTCATTCAGACAGAGCTGTGTAGCGCCAGCTTGCTGCTCCATGCCGAGAACCAGCCGCCTGGTCCAGGTCTGTCCAAAAAGACCCCCCCCCCCCTTTTCCCCAGTTGCATCAGCTGCATTAAATCCTGACGTGCACTGACTTGGTTTTTTGTTTGAAAACAGACGAGCCTGCTGCTTGGGCCTACCTGTGCGATCTCCTCTCGGCGCTGCAACACTTGCATTCTCATGGGTTTGTGCATCTGGACCTCAAGCCCGCCAACGTCCTCATCACTGACTCAGGCCGTCTGAAGCTGGGTGACTTTGGGCTGCTGCTTGAGCTCAAAAAGACGGGAGCCGCGGAAGAGAAAGTGAAAGACGACGTTCAGGAGGGTGATCCGAGATACATGGCCCCCGAGCTGCTGCGCGGGGAGTACGGACCTGCTGCCGATGTCTTCAGGTGCATATACAGTACCTTGTGTGAGAACCTTTTATATAAATGATTAATCTGATTTGAAACAAGTGTCTAAATACTCGCATCCTTTTCATTTAGTTTGGGGGTTTCTATTCTGGAGCTCGCCTGTAATATCGAGGTCCCAAATGGTGGCGAGGGATGGCAGCAGCTCAGGCGAGGCTGTCTCCCCACAGAGTTTACCAATGGTGAGATCTGCTCTTTGGATTCCTCACAAATTGCCACCCATTGTTTATTAAAATGCTTTTTAAAGCTTCCATGTGTATTTGCAGGCCTGTCAGCGGAGTTTCAGACAGTTCTACAGATGATGCTCGCCCCAGAGCCGTCTGAGAGACCCACCGTCTCTCAGCTTCTCGCCCTCCCCTCTGTTAGGAAACACAGGTGGAAAAGGCGCATGTATCTTATGGCTGCTGAGACAGTGCTGACACTGGCCTCCCTGTGTCAGGTAATTGGTCCAATAAATATTTTAAACATGAATCTTTTAGGTTTGAAAAGAGTGGCTAAACATTATCAGCAGTCCGAAGCAAGCCTGGCTATCACAGTAAAATATGAATCCCCAAGAAGCCTGGCTAATTGCAAACTTTAGGCGTTCAAGTGTACTTTCCTCAACCTTGATGAATACATTTTTATACATTTTGTTTTCCTTATAGATGGTGGTGTCCTTTGGGTGTAGATTCCTCTCTTTTTTTCGTTTGCCCTTCCTTCCCCATGGGAAGAAGCCTGCTCCCTGCACTCCTCCTAAAGGCAGTTGGGACAGCGATTTAACCCTGCCCCTCAGTGCCATGCATACGGACTCAGGGAGCCCAGAAGACGATGCAGTGTTTTTTCATTCCGCAGACCCAGAACTATCCCCCAGCTTCTCACAAAGGTAGAGTTATTCACTTATGGTCCAGAGAGAAGGGAAAAATAATTCATATTGAATTCTTTGAGTATCTAAAAATGTATTTTGTATAACTCCCTCTTTTGTTTTCCTATGTTTCATGTCGCAGGGTAAAATCCAGGCTATCTGTAGAGAGCACATCCACGCCTCTCCCAGGTTCACCAGTGCACTATCATCAGAGTCCTGCCAACACACCCACTCACTCAAACCTGGGGAACTGGTCCTCATGTAAATTGGCTCAGATCCCTTCCAGCATCCATACTAATGGTTCCTGCAACATGCAGACACCCAATGTGAGCCCCATACACGCCGAGCTTCGTACAGATCCCTTCCAGAGCTTACATTCTTCATCTACCAGGTCTTCACAGCGACGTGTTCGCCACTGGGTCCAAGCAGAGGAGGCTGTACCTCGGCCCAGCCTTGAACCAAAGAACCTGCTCAGTTTGTTCGAAGAAACAGCTCTCGCAGGAGAGCCATGAGTCAAACACTGCCTTTATCACATTCATGGACAAAGTTTTTGTGTAAAATGTGACACGAAGAGGACCTATGGTATTAATGTAATAATTTCAGCAGTTTGTAAATATTTTTTTTGCCTTTTTGTAAGAGCTTCTTTTAATGTGTGTTTAAAAGATTAAGTTAGGGAAAAGGGTTGAATGTGTAAGCAGACCTTTAAAGCACTTTTTTTTTTTTTTTTTTTTTTTTGGTTTGTGCAAATGAAATCAGTTGCTGAAATGACTTTACTCTGAGTGGTTTAACTCATGAGACCCAATGCAAAGTAAGCAGAAAGAAACAGTGAACTAGTGGAGCATGTTGTGACTATAAAGCACCTCAAAATACAGTCTGACTGGCGTCTTTTGTTTTATTTTATTATATATATTTTTTTGTTGTTTGGATTTGTGCATGTTGCAGTTTTTCCCAAGAAAAATGTGACGTAACAGGCTCATTGCAGCTACTTGGTATGTTTTGAGCTCTGACCAGTAGGTGGCAGCAACGCTTCGCGTGGTGCATATTAGGACTGCAAAGCCAGGAAGGGGATGCTGCAGTTTTATTGCTAGCGCGCTGTGTTTATTAAAGCGTTTTAAGGTCTGTTTCGGTTTACTGCAAAGAAAAGCTTAACACAAAGATGGTCAACGGACGCACTGTTTGCCATTCTTAATCTACCTGCAGGAATGATGGTATTGAGATGCGATCATCTGCATAGGCTTTAATATTTTAAACAATGCGTGATTCCAGTTTGAACAATTGTTGTGACTGCGCATGCTTCACGGGATTATATTAAACCCAAGGTATGTTAGCATTCGGCTTGTTTATAATTGGGAGTAAAAATGCACAAGCAATTTTCCTGCTATAACATTTAAAAATTTAGTTTTTGTCATATGTTTCTAAATTAATGTTGCATGAATAAACTATTATCAACATTTTTGATTTCTGTAAGTGCAAATTAAACTGAAAAACATATGAACACATGTTGATCCTGCTAAGATCTGTTAAATATATCATAATTTCATTTAAACCTGAAACTTAATTTTTGCCTTCTTAGTCCTTAAAGATGGGAAAAATCGAGCGCCTTAATGTTCGAGTGCAGAAGCTGCTGTCTAAAGCAGTGCAGGAGGTTCTGGATGTGGTGAGAGAAACTGTGTCCGAGTATCAGGAGAAAACCGCCAGAACCCAGAGAGAGAATCAGAGCCTGAAGAGGAGACTGCAGGAACTGCAAGACAGAATGAACCTGGAGAGCAGTGGTAAGAAAACAAGTAGTACCAAGCTGTAATTGGTGAAACAGCTGGAAAAAAAAGTAGTTTGATGTGTGTTGTTCTGCAGGATTGGTGCCAGAAATATCTGCATCCAACCTGCCTGAGGTGCAACAGAAAGAAGAGCTGAGAGAAAACATTGAAGTCATCCCTGCTGATAAAGACATTCAGTCAAAAGACCTTGAGGCATCCATTACTCCATTAGGTACTTCCTGTCTTTCTCATTACGGTGCAACTGAGACACATGATGGACACTCAGCCTCAGTTTTTAACCATAAGAAGTCCATCATTGCACCTCCAGATTATGAAACTGACCAGAAAATGAAAGTAGAGTCTGCAGCAGATGAAGATGGCTTGTACATTGTGAATAATTTTTTTAATAATCCCTCAACAAGCACTGCATCCTTAAACAAGGTAAACCTAGAACCTCCACAAGCCAATTTAGGACTCCACTGTGGGTTGGCTCCACAGGTTGTCTACATTCAGCGTGAAAGTGGCGTACAAGAACCGGTGTCTCAAAGCTACAGCAATGCAAACGGTGCTGGAGAAGAAAACCAACCGGGCAGTCAAACCAGCACCGAAGCGAGCTGTTCAGCCTCGATGGAGAAATTACAGAGGAACATCAGAAAACACTACTGCTGCTCACTCTGTGGTCGCACCTTCAGGCACGCCGGCGACTATAAGAAACACAACAGGGTGCACACAGGGGAGAGGCCGTACTGCTGCTCGGTGTGCGGAAAGCGCTTCAGCCAGTCGGGCTACCTCACGGTACACCTGCGCTACCACACAGGAGAGAGGCCATTTGGCTGCAGTCACTGTGGCAAAAGTTTCAGTCACTCAAGTAACTTGAAGAAACACCAGCAGACTCATCTGTGAGGCTGCCCGTGAGTCCAGATTTGTGCTAAGCATCTCATGCGTTTGAGATGTGCGTAAACTACAAACAGTATTGTGTCCTTTTTTTCAGCTGAAAATGCAGGAAAAGGTTAATGTGCCTTCTTTTTGTCAAAATAGAGAGCCTCTTATAAACTACTTGTCTTCTCCTGAGCTGTTGTTGTTTGTCAGATTTTGTGGAGTCTGGTGTGTTTCTGTAGTGTGATCAACAAATAAAATAGATTATTTTGATGCTTCTGTATGATTCAGATCTCTGTATTGGAACATTATTGTCCATTTGATTGTGAATCAGCCCAAATCAGCAAACTTAAAGACACATAATGGAAACCACAGGTCTTTTCTCTATCCACCAATATGAAGCTTAATTAAGCTTATTTCTTGCATATTTAGTCACCACGAATCAGTGGCTTGCTTTGAGTTCAGATTACAAATAAATATGTCAATTTGAAAGGCATGATCATCTTTGGGTGGTGCACTGGTTAGCACTATTGGCTCACATGAAGAAGGTCCTGGGTTTGAATCTACCGGGCTAGCAGGGACCTTTCTGTGTGGAGTTTGCATGTTCTGTGGCTGACTCCCATAGACGTGCATGGAGTTCGATTGATTGGTGGTTCTAAATTGGCTGTAGGTGTTAGTGTGAATGGTTGTTTATCTTTCTGAGTTAGCCCTATAATGTTGTAACACATTTCTAATCTATAAAATGATGCTGCCTGGGTCCAAAGCAGGGGTGGGCGATTCATTTTCCCAGTGAACCTTATGGGAAACTGGGACTGCTGTACAGGGCCGCACCAATAAGCTGAACTCAGTTGTGATCAGAATCAATTTTATGTCATTGTGAAGTGTGACTAGTAAGAATAGATTAGGCCTCTAATTGTGGCCCCTTGGAAATATTAATTGCCCTCCCTGGTCCAAAGCATATAGGCAGTATGTTTGCAAATTGTAACTCCAGCTATAGTCATATGATATTTATTTATTTATTTAGACTTTAGGTAGACTGAGTGTAACAGAATAATTCACCCCAGTTTGTAATATATAGTGGTAACGTCACCGGCGTTTAATCGATAAAGAACTTCGCTCGGACCTTTATTTTGAAAAATGCCCCTTTTAGCACATGTGATCGGCGTTCTGCTTCCGGGTGTTAAAGATTGTTTTTGCTGTTCACGGTTCTGCTTTGTTACATTTAGTCAGTTTTTATTTTTATAAAATGTCCTTACCAGTTTGATGCGATAAACCATTCATCATTAAAAGCACTTTTGTTTAAATACCACGTTAAACCCTATAGCCGTATCTTTGGACCTCTGGGATGCTTAAACTGACGTACGAGGCTAACTTCAGGACTAGCTTACAGGTACTACCACAGATATTAAAATATGCTCAGCGAGGGAGCTGACGCCTGTTTGCAAAACCGTATTTACATGTGATATCAGTAATAGTTGAAAGTTAACACTATCATATATTTCAGATGTGAAGTTTTTCAAACCCACTTCAAATAAACACATAAAATGTGTAATTATTCATTTTTTTTATCTGCAGGAGATGATTAAAATCCCATCAAAATGTGAATGTAGTTTTGACAGTTTATAATATTTTAAATCTCAGGCCAAATTAGGATCACTGTAGCTGAAGTGAAAGATCTGTTGAGTGCTTTAGCATGACAGTTTTTTGTGTTTATTACCATTTTAAAAGCAAAAGTTAAACTCACTGAGCTCCTTATTTTTTATTTTGTTGTTCCTCAGTTTAATAACAGAGTGGTCATTTTCTGGTTTATGAAAGAACAAATTGCCCTAATATATTTTATGGACTGGCATGTAACACTGCTGCCATTTACACTAACTGGACACTTTGTTTCAACTGGGGAGTTTAAATGGCTCTTTGCTTGTAGCGGGTTGGACACTCCCTTTGTCTTCTGAGCTGCCTTAATTCTTTGTGGCACAGATTCAACGAGGTTCTGGAAATATTTCTCCACAATTTGGTCCATATTGACACCTGTGTGACACCAACAACCATGCCATGCTCACCCTAAATCACCTTTCTTCCCCAGTTCAGCGGTCGTCTTGACCATGTCTAGATGCCTAAATGCACCGAGTTGCTGCCATGTGATTGGCTGATTGGATACATCATAAACAAGTAGTTGAATAGGTGTACCTAACAAAGTGCATGGTGAGTGTAATCACACAGCAGTATCATCAACAACAGTGCTTCTCAGACATTTTGCATGAATTAATATGTAATGACAGGTTTTTTCAATATGCAGATGTCTAAACTTGAGCGTTTGAGTGCCCGTGTGGCCAAACTACTGACGGAAGCTGTGCAGGAGGTTCTGGAGGTGGTGAAGGAGACTGTGTCAGAGTACCAGGAGAAAACAGCCAGGACTCAGAGAGAGAACGAGAGTCTGAAGAGAAGACTCCAGGAGCTCCAGGACAGGATACCAAAAGAAAGCACATATGAAAACGCATGTAATTATCTTAAGGCATTTATTATTATGAATAATGTAACATTTTTATTCTCGTTAAGGTCTCTTATTCATGACTGTAAATTTCACAGCTGTCCTAACTACAAGCGGGCCACCAGTTGAGGAAAACGACATGACAATGAAGCAGGATCTGAGTGTTATTCAGAAACATAACTCAGACGGTGTCACTCTCACAGAGCAAAAGCCGACAAACAGCCACAAACTCGACTGTGCCATGAAGCAGGAGTCCAAAGAAAAAGAAAGTCACAGTAATATTCAAACACAATCCGAGTGCAGGTTGGTGGATGCACCGACAGACCATCGCAAAGCACAACCAGCAGATGTGACGCACATTTCAGAGGAACAGCATACGTCGTCATCACTTAATGTAACCAGGGACACCGGAGCAGACTTATCCAATAACGAGCCCAACCCTTACTCCAGCACTCTGTTTGGGGTAAACCTGGCTTCCATCAAAAGAGAATCAGAGCCCACAGACTGCACAACATTGCAGCAACCACCTGTTCAACCACAGTATACCGGGTGCATGGATTTAAGCTGCAACTCTTCTCGTAACATCCCTGCTGAGACCCAGAGGCCGCAAGTTAGTGCTGAGCCTTATGGACTCGTCTTTGTTCATTCAAATCACACCACGCACAGAAGGCATGGATTAGCAAAAAGCACCAGGGCTGGTTTCGATGGCAGACAAATGAGGACAGAGCACCTCAGGAGAGATGGCTTGCACTTGTGTGTTGTTTGCGGAAAAACGTTCAGTAGGGTGGGAAATTTGAGAATCCACCAGCGGTGCCACACCGGAGAGAAGCCGTACGGCTGCGTGCAGTGTGGGAGACGCTTCAGTCAGGCGGGAGATTTGAAAAAACACAAGAGGGTCCACACGGGGGAGAAACCGTACTACTGCAGCCAGTGTGGAAAGAGCTTCAGTCGAGGGGAGAACCTCAAAAGACACCAGAGGATCCACATTGGAGAGACGCTGCAGTTGCAGCAAGCGTGCCGGGAGCAGCGGTAGCGATGATGGTACTGAGTCAGCTGCAAATCAATAAAATCAGCACAGTTAGCTTTTTTTTAGAGAGAATATTTAAGTGTTGTTTTTTGATTTGTGCTCCCAGTTTAATAAACAGTTGTAGTGTATTCCAATTGCTTACTGGGAGTTGTTGCTTTCTCTTCTGTTTGCTGTATTTCACCCTCTTAACCAAAGTGGGTGAGGTCTTACAGGAAGAAATGCTCTAATTAAATGCAAAAGTATACTCTCTATATCTGGATTCATAGCTGTGCATTTGTTGAAACTGAAATAACAGCAGCAAACGGATTTCCATCCAGTGTTTAACTTGAAAGAATATGTTTCAGTGCTAAAGAGAAGCCAGCTTAAACAGGACGTTGCTGTCATCTTAAAACCAGTTGCACACATTTTATGGCACACATTTTGTGTTTCATAAACACTGCTGCTTTACTTTTTTATTTTGATTCTTTTTTACATGTTTCTATGATATTATGAAGAACAATCATAAGCATTTCATGAGATAGATTCAAATACTGTTTTTTGGGAAAAGAATCAGATTTATTCAAAGAGCATTTACATTACTGATCCTTCTTCTTCACTTCTGCCATTCCCTGCAGATTCTCAATCAATGTTAAGGTGGACAAAGTGGAGTGGAACAACATTCCCAAACCTTCAGTTAATGAGTATTTAAATCAGATATGTACTTTGACAGAAAATGCTGTGGAGTGAGTTCATTTTTCATGTGCTGCAGTGTGGTGGCTGATGCCCAGGAACAGTACTGAAGCGTAAGTCAGCAAACACACAAAGTGTTCCTGTGCAGATCGCAATTTATGCGTGAGCTAAAGGTACAGCTACATATTTTCCAGGGAGAGAAAAAAAGTTGTGAGTTCACTCTAAGAAATGGAGAAAGGTAAAGCGGGTGATGAGATTATTTTCAAGTAAGACCTGCTCAGAGACATTTGACAAATGTAAAATTTAAAGCTTACATGTAATGTGACGTAAGCTATCCTGGATTTGTGTCTTTTTTTTAATCAGACACTGGATCTGAACAGAATTAGAATAATTTTGTGTTACTCAAATGATATGAAAATACTGCACAGTTCAGTGCAATCTGAAATGCTTAGGTAGCAGTTATTGTGGTGCAGAGTACACTAACACGCTGTGCTGTTATAGAGCAGGATGTGGTATTCATGGCCACTTTTAGGTTAGTGGTTTTCAAATAGTGATGCAGGTTCCACTGGTGGACCGTGGACAACCAGGTGAAACTGAGTGAATATCATTTATTTATGACAGTTTGCTGATGCTATTGCACTAGTGATATTTACATTTATTTAAGAAGCAACAGGTATAATTTTGTATTAATAAGCAATTAAATCAAATTTATTCTGAAGTTTGATAGTTGGAAACCACTGAGGTGGATCAAGGCTAGCTGTCGTCATTTTAAATTCAGGCTGATGATGCTGTTTAGCTTAAATTCTATCTTTTATATCATTGGCTAAGGGTTGCAATAACCCTTTAGTTGGCTGAATCCATAAAGAGCCCCAGAGCCGTAGCAGCACAAGTCAGCTGACCGCAGCCTTATGGTCACAAAGAGCAAATCTACTGGAGCTCACAATGCAAATTAATCTGTGAGTGATTTCTAAGTAATTATTTACCCCATGCTGCACTGCCGCTACGGATCTTAGGGTTTCCGTGGCTGCCAAATTCCACTGTAACTCCTGGAAACATGTAAGAAATAATCTAAATAAGAGATGAAGTCATAAAGTATGGAACACAAACTGTGTTGCATACTTTGGGTGTGACTGTACTATGCTAAAGGTAAAGTACAGAAATGCTGTAAATAAATGTGTTCTTGTAAGTTAGACAGTGCAGGAGTCTTTGTCCCTCTCCTAAGCACCTGTCTTATGAAATTGATGAGCGATGCCTTTATTGCATTTATTTTTTTCAATGCAATTTAGTAGCAAAACAGGATTCAAAAGGTCATTTCATTTTTTTGGCTGATTGGCTACAAACACATTTTTAATTTCCTATATGTACATTATTGCTTTTCTACAGTTTGGCAACATCCTACAATGTGTCTTTTAGGTCTGACTTTGCTCATAACAGTTTCCCGTGGGTGGTTGGTTTGAAGAGGAGGTTAACGAGTCAGGGTGACTTCATTTGGTCACCTACACAATGTGTTGTCATTTTGCTAAGTGTCAGAGAAACCTTTTAAGATAGGAATCGCATGATTGACATTAAAACTGCCTGACTTTCCAGATTACGAGCTTGCCGATTGTTGGATATATTTATTGTAAATCAAACTGAGTTTGTAAAGCGGAAGCAATAAACTAATTTATTAGCATTACAAACGTCTCAGTGAGTGGCATTTCAAGCAAATTGTTCTTCAGCAGACCGGTTAACAGCCAGTGATGGTGGTGGTGCAAGAAATGATCAGACTTTTTACATATCAGATGTGTAACCTACGTAAGAGATGAACCAGTGCTGTGTCTACACATAACAGTCAACTTAGCCAAGGACTAATTTTAAATGGTGTCTTTACACATTTTGTTACTAGCAGCCTGTCACAAAAACATATGCATAATTTTTCCCATTTTCCTTAGATGAAAATATGAAACAGCTTGACTGGCATAAAATTATATTGTTCCACCAACAAATCAATTCCCCAAAAACCTATTGGCTAAAAAAAAAATGTATATCTTGCTTCAAGTCATAAAGACTACTGTACACAATAATACAGAGAAAACCCCAACAATCAGACAACCCCCCCCCCTTACACACACACACACAAGCAAGCAGTTGGCAACAGTGGGAAGGAAAAACTCCCTTTTAATAGGAACAGACCTCCAGCAGAACCAGGCTCAGGGAGGGGCAGCCATCTTTGCTACTGTGACCAGTTGGGGGTAATGGGAGGGAGAGACACTAATCTCTGGAAGGGAGCCAGAGATCAATAATTAATGATTAAAAGCAGAGTGGTGTATAAACACACAGAGTATGAAAAGAGGTGAGTGAAAAAGAAACACTCAGTGCATCATGGGAACCCCCCAGCAGCCTAAGCCTGCTGTAGCATAACTAATGGAAGGTTCAGGATCACTTGTTCCAGTCCTAACTATAAACTTTCTCACAAAGGAAATGTTTTAAGCCTAATCTTAAAAATAGAGAGTGTGTCTGTCTCCCAAATCCAAACTGGGAGCTGGGTCCACAAAAGAGAGGCCTGAAAACTGAAGGCTTTGCCTGCCATTCAACTTTTAAATAAAGTAGTTAAATATCTTGCTGTAGTGTGCAGTGTGTCCTTGGATGAGTGGAGGACAAAAGAAGTGGCAGCTCTATAGCAGATGAGCATTATCTTAAAGACGTGTCCTTAAGAAACAGGAAACAATCCAGCATAGACCTGACACAGGACCTGTGAGATGCATCTGGCTCTTCACACTTAATCTATCTACTGCTCATTGATTAGAAATGATCTCAGTGGAAGGGTGGCTGTCAAGAAGAGGGAAAAATGTGAGGTATGCCAAATTACACAAGAACTGAACTGAAAATCAGTAGCAACCGGTCTGATGGAGTGATGAATTCAGATTTGAAAGTTTTCCTTCAAATCATTGTTAGTAGAAGAAGTCAGCAGAGGCACAACAGTGAGTGTGTGCAGCCATCTGTGAAGCACAGTGGAGCCTCTGTCATGGTTTGGGACTGCAGTTCAGCCAATGGTGTTTTTTTTTCAGCATGGCAATGATCCCAAACACGCTACCAATTCAGTAAGAACATACCTAGATAGAAAAACATACAATGGAACACAATCAGTCATGGACTGGCCTCCCCAGAGCCTGGACCTCAACACTGAAGCAGTGCAAAATGGGACAAAAGGCAACAAACATCCGAAGAAGAGCTTTGAATGTCCTTCAAGAAGCCTGGAGAACTGTTCCTGAAGACTCCTTGAAATGGCATGAAAGCTGCAGAGTTCAGGCTGTGACATTCAAACTTTTATCATATTCCCATATGTTTGTATGTTTCAATAAATCATTCCATATGTTTCCCCTTTTTTTTTTTTGCAAAATAAATTATAAAGAAATGAGGGGTAGCCCAAAACCTTGACTTGTCCTTGTCACTTAGTTGAAATTATTAAGTACTTTTAGGAAGCAGGGGGAAAAAAAAGGCTAAGGTGCAATCCAGATTTCGTAACAGGGCGCCTCGACAGAACCGCAAAATTACTTAATAACGCAATGCAATGCCAAACAGCATTTTCCTTGTGAATTATTTTTAAACGGAATTAAAATAGCGGATTTTATAGGACATAATAACACATGTGCAATGGATTTGGGTACACTGGCAGTTTTACTGAGACCAACCTGGGCCAGCCCATTTGTTTAATGTGTTTACGTGGAGCTGCGCTCACCTTACCAGGAAGCGATTGATTAACTCGCCCTCACAGAGGAACAGCGTACTTTTCCGTTTCAGAGAGGTGAGTAAACACAAGCATGTGGATACGAGAAACATACTGACCTCGTCATTTCTCAACATGGAGGGATATTGCCAGTGAAAAACGGTGTTGAGTAATTTATTTTTTATTGCACATACGCGCGTTACCGCCTTACTTCAAACGCTGTTATTAATGTAATGGCTGCTGTTATCGGTCGCGTTTGTGTTTGCCGTGTTTTCAGCTAAATATTCTCGAAGCCCTGCTGTCTAACTTTCTATTTCTTCTATTTCAAAAAAGAAAGTTGACGTTTTTAAGTATCAACTCCGATATGTGAAGCATTTCCTTGTTTAAGAGCGCTTATTTGGCCTCCACTGGCGACATTAAAACATTGTCAACATAACTTCTCCATAATTATACACACAAGCTAGTTTCGAGGAAGTAAATAAACTCTTTTCTTTTCGCCTGTTTTTGGTGTGTGCGGCAGGTTTTGTTCTGGGCACCCTGAGATGCTGAAATGAAGATTGATGAAAAGGTCCTCACCTATTTTGAATCTTGTAACTCACCTGTGGATAAGGAAGGATACCTTTACAAGAAGGTAAGACACTTTGGGTTAAAATAGCCAGAACTAGACTGTATGTTTTTACCTTTTGGCACCTTTTAATATTATGTTGAAAAACAAACAGAAACAAAAGCACTGTCATGGGGATTTTTAAAAACCTCATGAAGGTCAGATGACATTTAACCTCCCACTGGGTTGCCTATTTCCTCAAAGCAGTTGTGTAAGAAATTGAGTACAGAAGGCATTTGTACAACAGTCAGTAAAACACAGATGGCACAACTGTCACACAGGGTGAGATCAAAACTTCCTATCAGAAGCGCTGGTTCGTGCTGAAGGGGAACCTCCTCTTCTACAAGGAACGGCAGACCGAACGGGATCTGATAGGAGTGATTGTTCTGGAGGGCTGCACCGTCCAGCTGTGTGAGTCCGAGGAGAATTTCGCCTTCTCGCTGGTGTGGAGTGAGCCGGGGCTGCGGACGTACAAGTTTGCGGCAGAGGACCAGGCCAGTCAGGAGAGCTGGATCAAAGCCCTGCTGTCAGCCAGCCACAGCTACCTGGCCCTGCTTGTAATAGAAATGGAGTCGAAGTACAAAGGTGAGAGACAAAAGACTCGAGTGGGTTTATCTGCGTGGGGGGAAAGAGAGCAGGCTTTGTTCTGGAGGGCAGCTGTGAGAAGCATTGCATCACTGTTTACAGCCTCTACATCAGACACCTTGTACACTGTGGTACAGGCAAACACACACATTATGATCTCACAACATCAGTCGCATCATCATCATCACTATTGACATATTTTAGACATCAGCAGAATAGTAGCGAGAGCATAGATGACAGACTTGGTGTGTTTAGCAAAGTTATTATTTGTTATGAATCATTCTGCTTTTGTGCAGATAATGGTGTGTTGACACCAGTCATAATTTCTCAGCCACAATAAATTCAACCTCATATCATATACAAAGATGTCTCATCAAACTAGTTAAAATGATTGCTAGATTCTCACTAGCTGGTAATTAAGTTCATGTCAGTCAGCCAATCACTTTACTGTTGCAGCTCTAATGTGGGAACATGAGGTGTGAGCATAAATGCCATGCAAAGCTAAAATCTTAGCTGGTTTAAATTTGGATCTTGTGAACCCCTCACTTGCTTCCTGCTGCACTTGTGGACGGCTGTGGCTCAGGAAGGTCGTGGTTTGGGTTATTTCGGCTTCATATTGACTGCTCACACACAACTCCTGGCTTTTAAATGCAGTGTGAGCACTTGTGCTTTTCCACAGCCACGGTGACCGAAGAGGATCACCCACTGATTGTAGAGTTGATGGTTTGAAAGTGACTCCTGTCAGCATGTCAAAGCAACCTTGAGCAAGTGCATGAACCAAAAAAATAAATAAATCTGCATGCAGTGTGAGCAGACTTTGCCTTTCTGTTCACGTCCATTCAGCTGCTGGATTATGTTTTCATCTTTATATTTCATTTCTTTTTTCTTCAGATGCATTGGGTGCGTTCTATGGTCAACCAAACAAACCTTTCGTCATGCCAAAATTCGACACCGCCCAGCATCCGGGAGTGTTTGTGAACACAAACACTTTCATCCCACCTTCGTATCCAGCACCAGTCGTGGGAGCAGCACCTAGCCCATCCTCCGGTCTAAACCTACAAGCTCTAAATGTTTCACCCAAAGCGCCTAACAAGAAATCACCCAGACTGCGGCCAAGGAGGAATGCCAATGTGGTGTCTTTGTTTGATCCATTTCTGGCCATAGGGGAGGGGTCAGAGTGTGACTTTAGCCAGCTGCATGAAGATTATGGAAAGGAAGTTAGGGAACTGATTGCCACGTGGTCAAAAAGAAGACACGGCGGTGTAAACGTTCAGGAAGAAAACTTAATAGATTTTGGATGATGAATGTGGAGTTTGCTCCCTTTCTAAACCTTAATTTATATAGCATACTTTGTATAGCAAAGCTAATATCGATTAGAACAGTATTGGTGATGTACAGTGGATCTGCTTGCATTTCTTTTTTACTTACACTTTCATAGATTCATCAATAAATGTTCTATGATTTCCTGTTTTATCAGCTTTTGTTTGTCATTACAATGAAGTCATTTCCCAAAGTGACATTGGATAAAGTCACGTAACTGATTACTGATGGCACTTAATGAGTCCCTTTAGCCTCACAATTTTAAGCTAGTTTGCATTTTAAATCAGACCAATGACGGGGTTTAAAAAAAAGGCTGGAGGGCAATGCAGAAGGGAGAAGTCTGCTAAATTTTAGAAGGGGGTCAAAATGGCCGAGAAAGAATAGGGGTGGGGTGGGTGGGGGTGAGCTATTTTGGTCTGTACAGCTGTCTTTATAGTCTTTGCTCGGTCTTTCTCCTTCTGTCTCTGTATCGCTGTCTTTTCACCTTCAAGCTGACGTGACTGCTCTCTGGCTTGCAGCCTTCCTAACATTTCTGCATCCTCCTCGCAAATTAGGCCCTTTGTTTACTATCATTCAGAATGATCACAAACATTTCAGAAAGGTCATATTTTGCCGTGTGAAATGCTAAGCCTATAAGTGAGCTAAGACACAGGATCGTTTCACGCTGACGCTGGACACCAATCCATACATACCTAAGCTGTACAGTTGTGTGATTGATGGTGGGCCACAGAGCTCATATATGGGATTTAGTAGGTGGGTCACTGTCCTCCTATCCTAGCAACTATACTGGGAACCTACAGGAGCAAACTAGATTAGTGCGTCCATGGTTGTAAAGCTGTTCATCAAGTCAATTGATCCTTTCTAATCACAAATGCAACTTGTGATCGATCAAAGTCAGAAGTGAAGCATTTGAAAATGATTTGCTTGGCAGCGAAATATGTTTTTTCTCCCTTTTTTTCTTACCAAACATTTGATTGAAAGCGAAAACAGTTCAATATAATGGATGTGAGAAGTTTATAGCACCTGGGTTTTTTTTCTGCCTGCTCTATTTGTTGTCTTTCCAGTCACACTTGGAGTGTTATTCTTTCCACAAAGTATTTCCAGCTACTTGTGGCAGTATTAAAGGACTGTTTGGCTTTCTTAGTGATGCAGTGTCACTTTTTCCAGAAGCCCAGTGGTCGTGTGTCACTGCTGGAGCTGGACCAATGTCCATCAGCCAACTGTTTTCAGGTTTCACAACTGTTTATACACACTAATGACCACTAATGATCTGGCTGTGGGCACCAACCTCAGATCAAACCTATCTTTTAGACAGGTGATGACTTCAGGAAATGTTAGCTGAGATATTGAGCAGCTCTGGGGTATTAATTAATAGAAGGTAGTGGCTGTGTTGAGTGATGGTTAACTGTCCCATCCGTGTATTAAGGGAGCAGACCGGCCACCCCCTGGGCTTTGATCTCTCACAATGGATATATAAGGTTGACATAAATAGCCACAACAAAGGCTCTCAGTATGTAAAGACAAAGACATTATGGGGAAATCTGAGCCATCCCTCTGCATGTCCCGTCTTTCCATATTAGTCCACAGGCACCAAAGTCACTGTTGGCATTGAATTCACCTCATTCCAAGACTTCTGTGGCCTATTTTGGATCATCAGTAAACTGATCCGCTCGGCCACCTCCTCGCTCCTCCCTCTTTTTCTTACTTTACCCCAGCTCTGTTTTCCTGCCAAACCTGATGATGTGGCTAAAGTTAGCCCCCCAATGGGCTAGTATATAAGGTCCCAGGCATCCAATACTTACATGTCAGTCACATCGGCTTGGTGTAGGCTTCTCTTCTTGACCAACAACAACCTCACAAACTTGAGAGATGGTGAGTGTGGCCACATCCCTTTGGGGGGGAAAGAAAGGTCTTTAGGATCTTTTCTAAACTAACAGGATGGCCGTATCATTGATATATTTTCTATCTGGATTACCAACATCCCATGAAGTGAACTTGAAGGAGTCCCGGTTGTGGATTTGGATGCAGTTTTACCTTTATCTGCTGCCTTGAGCTAAAGTTCGGCTAATACGTAAACCTTATTCATTCTGAAATAAACTCTGTTTGGGGGCCTCTGCCTTATTATTATAGTCCTCAAACACAGTACGTAGTGTTTTATACAAAACTGGGTGATAAATGCGAAATTGGCTTTTTTTAAGGTAAAAATTCTTTCTTTACCTTAAAGAGAGATTCAGTTGGCAAAATGGCAAAGCCACCAAATTGTTTAATTGTGTCTATTTAGGAGCCTTAAAGGAAAAAGGAAAGAATTTAGGACTCCTTTCAGTTCTTTTGGGTTCTTTTTTTATTAAAATTCACATGCTGAATTTTAGCGTTAACCAGGATTTGTTTGTTTAGTTTATGTGTTGTATGGTTCGATTTTCTTATATCTTACATATCCACATCCCAGGCACCCAAGAAAGCCAAGAGGAGGCAGCAGCAGGGCGAGGGTGGATCCTCCAATGTGTTCTCCATGTTTGAGCAGAGCCAGATCCAGGAGTACAAGGAGGTAACCTTTTCTTCATCACATCTCACGCACTTCACAAGCTGATGCATTCTAGTATCATTTAAGGTGGTGCTTGTTTAACTGATCACTCAATCATATGACCTTGAGGGTAATGCGAGGGAGCTTAAGAAAGATATAGGTTTCATTAATTTGGCTGCACAACAGCAAAAAACACATGACAGGACGGTAAATCTGAGCTCTCTTGTTGACAGCAGTTACCTCTCTTCTGCACTAGCTCTGGAATTCTCCTTGGAGACACTCGCTCCGTGACTCCACTGGAATGCGTCCCAACAGCTGGTGGACAGTAATATTAATGAAAGCAGGGAAGAGGGGCTCAGAGCTGAAATTGAAGGAATTTTTAGGGTTTTAGCACTTTGATCAACAAGGTAAATAATGTTATTATTGGTAGATTACATAAATCAGGGTTCATTTGTATATAGGCATAAATGAAAGACAATGCAATGTCAACAGTAGCTTAGCAGGCCATCAAGAGGCCTTAAAGCAGAGAGAACATTGGTAACATGGTCATAAGATTTAGTCACAAGGCAAAAGGATGACAGCTGCAATCAATACCTTCTCCTTAAATGTCGCAAGGGGCTTGTCTCACATTCCCAAGCCATTTTAACACCTTAGAAAGACAAGTGGCTGACCAGCTGCCAAGTCCCAAAAGGTTTGCAATGCCATCTTTGGTTTCATTGGGTGATACGCCCTCCTGTGTGGAAGAAGCAGCAGCTAATAGCCCCACATTTACACATTTATTTTGGCAGATTGCCTCACACAAATAAATCATGAAAAACAAGCCACATAATAAGGACTTGTGAGAAATGGGAGAATCTCAGTTTTCGCTGGTTTAATTAAGGGTTATTTTTGCGAAAGGGCTTTTAAATGTCATCCGCTCCACCGCTCTCGTCAGCAAAACAAGCACAACTTAGGTCTAATCTTTGACTAATCTCCCTGGTCTTTGGCAGGCTTTCACAATCATCGACCAGAACAGAGATGGCATCATCAGCAAGGATGACCTCAGGGACGTGCTGGCCACCATGGGCCAACTGAATGTGAAGAATGAGGAGCTGGAGGCCATGGTGAAGGAAGCCAGCGGCCCCATCAACTTCACAGTTTTCCTGACCATGTTCGGCGAGAAGCTGAAGGGTGTGTTGGCACATGTCAATCATCTGTTGCATTCAGCGTGATTATTTCATAAAATACTTAGCTCTATAAGGTGGCGGCTCTTACTTATCTAAACAATTAACATCACATGCTTAACGTAATTTTTTTTCATAGGGGCTGATCCCGAGGACGTCATCCTGAGCGCTTTCAAAGTCCTGGACCCAGAGGGCACTGGCAGCATCAAGAAGGAATTGTCAGTGTCTTTATCTTTATGTTCTGTCACTACAGCTCTTCAATTAAGATGGATCATGCCTTGTTAATTTTCTGCATTTTCCCTCTCCAGCCTTGAGGAGCTCTTGACCACCCAGTGCGACAGGTTCACTCCTGAGGAGGTGAGCCGATCAGACTTTGCATCGCCCATGTTCTCACTGCGTGATTGGCCCTCGCTCGTGAAGTTGTGACCCATTCCTTTGTTTTCTCTTTCTGCAGATGAAGAACCTGTGGGCTGCCTTTCCCCCAGATGTGGCTGGCAACGTGGACTACAAGAACATCTGCTACGTCATCACACACGGAGAGGACAAGGAGGAGTAAATTCCACCTTCCTCAAGATCTCCACCTCCATTGAAACCCACACCCATCCATACCCTTTCCTCCTCTTCTCCCAACGAAACAGCTTCCTTGCACACACTCATGCCCACGCTGGCTCTTTCTTCTTACAAAAAGACTTGTCTACTTTATCGAGATGTTCAGTGAGAGGACGGAAGGCTGTGGGGGTGTTTGTGTGTGAGTACCAACAGGGGAACATGGGATTATTTTCAATAAAAATAATCTTGTGACACTGAAACACTGTATCTCTATCTCTGTCCCTGCCTCTTCTTCCTCCTTCCTCCCTTCCATCACTCATTCTGTCTTCCTGCGTTGAGGCCAACAGTGCATGCATCATACCTACACATATGCATATTCAGTTCAGTGTGGTTGGTCAAAATGTCTCTTGGGTGCTGTGGTGCCTGCACAGTCACTTGCTTGAAACAGGCGAGCAGTCTGGCCCCGGTGGTCTGTTAGTCTCAGCCGGACACAGAGTGTTTAATGGATTTCTCCTTCTGTTTTGTAATGGAGACGAGTGTACTGTAAAAGAGTGGGAGTACTGCGCTATAATAGTTTGCCTACTGCCTCTCTTTTTAACAGGTCTCTCACTCTCTTAAACACAGGTATGAAAGGAAAGGTTGCACTGATAAGAGGAAAGCACGGTTTTTAATCTTGTAAATAGCGAAAGAGATGGTGAAAGATGGTGAGTGGGAGGCAGAAAAAGGATAAACAAAAGTAAAATAGCTTTGTTTTTTATTTTTCTTCCCCCTCCCACTACTGTTTCCTTCCTGTTGGTGTGACTGTGTCTGTCTCCACTGTAACAAATAAAGAAGTACAAATAAAATCCACTATCTTTCGTACCACAGTGTGTCTCTTGGTTTAAGTGGGGGCATGGGTGAAAGAATTGGCAGGTGACTGTGGACAGCCCTGTAGAGCACCGACTGCACTCTGACTGAATTATGCATATGGGGAAGCACTATCAAGGTTTGGATGGAGTAAAGTGCCTTAAAAATTATCCTACATCTTCCCAGTTGTATTTTATACACATCTGAATAGGTCACAGATCTCTTAGCATAGGTTATCTTGTTTTCCTTTTTGGGAAGTTGTAGGCCAGAATAAAATAGTCTGCAAGCTGCTCCTAGCTATCAGGGCTATCAGGGCTACGTGTGTCCTAAATGATCAGTACACAGGAAATTAAAAAAAAAAAAAATAAATAAATAAATAAATAAAAAAAAATATATATATATATATATAAAATGGTAAAAATCAAACGTCAATGGGTCACGTGACCTAGTGGCGTTGTCAAGTGAATCAGGATGCAAAGGATGCTGCAACTAAACTTGCCGCCTTCAAAATAAAAGAAACTAATATTGAAATAATAGCCTGAATTCCACAAATAAGTCATATTACGATACAGAAATTACTTTTAGAAGCTAAGTTGAAAGGCTATACTAACCGAGAGCTGCATTATATAGGAAATGTAAGCTTCCGTAAACGTTGTTTTTAAAATTTGAAATGTCGACAGGAAACGCTGCGTTAGCGTGAAACTTGACTGAGCTCAGGAAGCAGAGGAAGAGTGGGAACCTCACGGTCTAGTAACCGTACTGTGAAACATTTCAGGCCTGGTTTGTCAGCACAAACTAAGGATGGACCCGTGGTGAATGCGCTGTTGGCTTTACGCCGCTGTCGTCCCGTCGTGCCTTGGTGAATCCTGACAGGCCCAGTCCAATCGCCATGGCCTCGGTGGTGTTACTCCGTTGCACATCTGTCACACTCCCCGCTCTGGTCACCGTAGTCCTGCTCCTGATGTCGGTAACCACTGTGCACTCCTCTCAAGGCGACAAGGAGCCGGTTTACCGAGATTGTGTGAAGCTGTGTCTCCGCACAAACTGTACCGGAGCTCGGCTACGCGGCTTTCTATCTGCCCAGCCGCATTACATGGCGCTGACAGGTGAGTTACTGTTGTTGGCAGGTAAGTTAGGCTAACTTACCGTGTTAGCAGTAGATTTCTCAACGGCACTCAGCACTATATGGTGGCCGCTTGTATTGTAAGAATTTGCTAAATGACTCCCGTGAATTTGCAGCAGTTCTCTGCTGATGCCTGCATGCATGATTTTTTGTCTTGTCTAAAGAAAAGTGTTGCTCTGGTTAATGGCCTGAAACGGCCATGAATGATGAATGAAAACCTGATTTTCAGGCTGGTTAAGCTCTTCCAACTGCCCTATTTTCATTCCACCCTTGTGCTATCATTAACATTTCACATTGGATCTACACAACCAGTAACGGCACCCCCTATAAATATTTAATTTCTTATTTCTTTTTTCTTAAATGCTACAAGTTAAGTAGCATAAAATATCCAGCGAATGTTTTCCATGTGTTGTTGATTGTGTGTTTAAGTTATTTCACTGCTATACAAGCAATTTAAAAAAAAAAGCTTCCATGTTTATTTAATTGATCATTCACACTTATTAAGTGTAAGGCAAATTCAGCTTGATCCTCTGCTCCTTTCTCTTTGTTCCTGTGGCCCAGGTTGGACATGCCGTGATGACTGCCGCTATCAGTGCATGTGGACCACCGTGGGCCTTTACCAGGCTGAGGGGTTCAGAGTCCCACAGTTCCATGGCAAGGTTTGTTTTATGTTAAAAAGGTTTTATTACTAATTTCTACGTATGTTTGATCACTAAATTAGATGACATCCACTAAAAACAGTTATATGCTCTGTTTGCTATCTGATATTATGGGCAAATTATTGCTTTCCCCGCAGTGGCCGTTTGCACGCTTTCTGTGTTTTGAGGAGCCGGCATCTGCGCTGGCCTCTCTGCTGAATGGCCTGGCTTGCCTTCTCATGCTACTGCGCTATCGAAGCACGGTGCCACGCCAGAGCCCCATGTACCACACCATCAACGCCTTCTCTCTGGTAAGTCGATATGTGTCTGGGTGTAATGGCGAAGATGAATAAAGATCAAATGAATACATGGCTTCATTTCTGCTGGCTGTGTCTTTACATCAGTGACGTGCCTTAAGTTTATTGATTGGAACCTGTCTGAGATTGATCAGAGTGGTGGATTTTTGTGGCTTATGCCAGTTGTGTGTACAAACTCCCTGGCTATTTAATTAATTACATCCTATTTGTACCACATTGCAGCCCTCTTGCCTTCAGAATAGCCTTAATTCTTCATGGCACAGATTCAACCAGGTGCTGGAAACACTCATCAGATGACATGATAGCATCACACATTTTGTCAGCTGCATATCCATGATGTAAATCTCCCATTCCAACGCGTTCGAAAGGTGCTCTGCTGGATTGAGCTCTGGTGGCTCTGTGGGCCATTTGAGTACAGTGAACTAAATGTCACGTTCAAGAACCCAGTTTCAGGTGATTTGAGCTTTGTGACATGGTGTGTTATTCTGCTGGAAGCATCCATCAGAAGATGGGAACACTAGTCATAAAGGGATGGACATGGTCAGCAACAACACTCAGGCTGTGGTGTTTAAATGATGCTCAAAGGCTGCCAAGAAAATATTTTGAACTTCAGCAGGTTGTTTTCACCATGTCCACATCCCTAAATGAATTAAGCTTCAGCCATGCGATTGGCTGGTTATATGTTTGCGTCACCAAATAGTTGAACAGGAGTGCCTAATGAATTTCTAGATAAAATATGTTAAAGTTGTTCTGAAAAGTTTAAAAAAATCATTGAGCCACTGTTTAACTGTCCAGCATTGTATTTAAAAACCTAGTTAGCAACTTAATGAAATTAAGTTATCTGGGCTTTAGCTTGTGTTTAAAAAGAACACATAGGTGTCTCATATTCCAAAATTAGTCAAATGATAAATAAGTTGTCTAATATTTAAATCTGTGTGTGTTTCTTCAGGTGTCTCTTAATGCCTGGTTCTGGTCCACAGTGTTTCACACCCGGGACACCTATCTCACTGAGGTAATTGTTCTTCAATATTACTCATGACAAGAAAAAAAATGTTGATTCAACAGCAAAATTTAAAATGTGTCGATCTTATTGGGGAATTGTCTCCCCCCATCAGACTAATGTAAATGAATGATGGCTCGCCTTTCGGTCCCAGTTTGGTCCATTTACTCAAGTTCAATCAGCTTGTATAGAGAGCTGATGTGGCTCAATGTAAAGACCAGCAATTTCACAGTTTACAATGGAAATAAAAAATGCTTTACTTTAATGCACGCTGAGTGGAAAACCGTTAGAATGCATTTCCACTTGCCAGATCACCTGTTGAGATGAGCATTCTGCTCTTTGATTGGTTAATGAGCTTTGGAAATCAGTGCCATCCTAATGCCATTACTGACCAACCTTCAAGCAAGCGTGCAGTGCAGCTTCTGTAAACTGCACGTGTGTGTTGTGGTTGATTATGGGTTAAGATTTTTACGTTTGTGTACGTTTTCTCTTCCAGAAAATGGACTATTTCTGTGCAACGGCAGTTATTCTTTACTCAATCTACCTGTGTTGTGTCAGGTAAGCACATCTTCCGCATCCCCTACAAATGGTGTCATTTAGTGACGGCAGAAATCACATTCACAGTTAGCAATGATTAATTCAGTTTCGTATGTCTTATATTACCAAGGTCAAGTGAGATTATTTAGGATTTTAAAAAAGAGGAAAAGGTTTATTGAATGTTTTTCTTGCTGCATTATATTTCCTCACGTTACATCTTTTCTCTCTGTCAGAACTTTGGGCCTAAAGCGCCCCGGGGTGTCCAGCATGGTGGGAGTCCTGCTCATTTTGGCCTTCACCTCGCATGTGTCCTACTTGACCTTTGTCAACTTTGACTACGGCTACAACATGGCTGCAAATGCCACCATCGGTACAGTAAAGGTTCACTAGTAACTTGGGTGGGCATAAACGGCTGATTTATGAGGAATCCTACAGTTTTTAGTTTTCCAATGTGGTCCAGCTTTTCTTTTCTCAACTGTAGAAGAACAAGGGGGGTAATGGTATCATGCACATAGATGGACCACCTCCTTTGAATGTCTCTGATTTAATGTTCTCCACTTGTCTTTTTTTTATTGCTCTTAAAGGCATGGTGAATCTCCTGTGGTGGCTGTGTTGGTGCTGGCAGAACCGGCGGACTCTGCCGTACTGGTGGAAGTGTGGCCTGGTGGTGGTGCTGCTACACGGTCTGGCCCTCCTGGAGCTCCTGGACTTCCCTCCACTGCTGTGGGTGTTAGACGCCCATGCAGTTTGGCACCTTAGCACCATCCCAGTACACTTCCTTTTCTACAGGTTTGTAGAAAATATCTAAGAGGTGGTGTCTCAAAGAAAAAAAAAAGTTTTGGCACTAATATGGGATTTGTTAAATAAGATTTATACCTCATGGTGCATGATCCTTACTTACTGATCCTTACTCTTCTTCCCCCAGTTTCCTCATAGATGACAGCCTCTACTTACTAAACACAGAAAAGTTGGGTGTTAAAGTCGAGTAGCGGGAGCTCTTTGCCTCTTCACCTTGCCTACACCTTCGCACCTCTCCAAGTCAGGGCAGCGGGACACCCGAACACTGAAGTAGCTCAGCCTCCCCCGGATGACATGCATGATCTCACCACGACTCTCATCGAAGCAGACTTTGTTTACATTTTTTTTTAAATTTTCTTGTATTTATTTGGGCTAATTTCTCACTTGAAAAAACAAGAAGATACGTGATGCTTGTTCTACTTTGCCTTGTAATGATGATGTGTGCTACCTTTCTTTCACCGTTTATACGAGCGCTCGACCGGATGGAGGTATAAAGTATTACTTTCTACCCGGAGCAGACCCAGTTCCTCACTCCGAGTGGTCCCTGGCTTTTCACGTGCTTCTGCAGTGCCCTGGTCCAATAGTTTTGACTCTCTCCGAAAATCCAAATGGCAGTTTGACGCGGCTGACAATAGATGGCACTGTATCATTGGCCTGGCCTCTCAGTGTGGCAGAGCAACATGTGTTGGGTTTCCATGTTTGCCAAAAGTGGACTGGCAGGCCCAGCGAGGTGCCCCTCATGAAGGGGGGCCGGCAGCTGATTGTTCTAGAGAGAGAGAGACGGGGGTAGGGGGTTTATGTTGGAGGCCATTCTAGCTGACTGTGGGGTTTGTTTTTTTTTACCCCCCTTTTTTCTTTTTTCTCACCTCCCACCTTTTATTTTTGTGCCTCTCTTGTTTCCACTGCTGCTTTTGTTTGTTGGTCTGTGTCTTTTATTATCACTCAGATTTTTATTCTCATTTCAACCGCCCGCCTTAGTTATTTTAATTCCCTTGGTGACCAATTTGTGCTTTACTTTCTTGGCAGTGTTTCTTACTTTGGTTACTTTATTTTTTTGCATTTAGATGGGAAATATTGGAAATGTTTTATTTTTATTCACCTGGATTGCCTTTTAGTGTGAGGAATGACTGAGGTAGGAAAAATGAACAATGCAACAGGAAGCTGTATTTTTTATTTTTATTTTATTGCATACATTTTCTCATTCAGGGGTTAGTTGGTGTGTGTATGTCTGTGTGTGTGAGAATGAGCTGTTTCATACATTAATATTGATTTGGTTCCATTTCTTTGTGCAGTATCTTAACATGTCAAGTACCCCATTCCTCCCCAGATCAGCCTTACACACTGTTATATCCTGCTTGTCACTGAGCACATTAAGTTTTGAATTCATTCCATGTACATCTTCATCATTCAGAGCTTCCCTTCCATATGTGCACTTTACACGGGGCTGCGTGTCTGTGTGTGTATGTGCACTTGTGTGCATTTTTATATGAAATTGTGCCCATGCCTTTGTGCTTCTGTGTGAGAATACGAACAATGACCAGTGTGTGTGTGTGTGTGTGTGTGTGTGTGTGTACATGTTGCCTTGACTGTACGTTGTTTTTTTCTTTTAGCATCACAAACTGGATCTGTGTGTGTGTGTGTGTGTGTGTGTGTGAGGGCGCGTGAGAGATTTTGCTGATGTGCGTGTGTGTGTGTGC
>VOQJ01019766.1:61033-72909 GCA_015052665.1 Apistogramma diplotaenia
AAGGGGGAACAATAAAAAAAAAAAAAAAAAAAAAAAATATATATATAATTAATAAAAGAGGCACCAAAAACACAAAAGAAAAAAGATGAAAGTGCGGATGTCATTTATTTTTATATTTTATTATTCACTCTCTCACCATTATATTCCAGTGTTGGCAGTTTGCTTATTTTTGAGTAATGTAAGACTACAATGAATGAAATGATTACATGTGCTCAACATATCTCTTAAATCGCTCGGGAATCAGAGTCCTCTTGTCTCTAAACACTCCTTTCTGAGGCGTTTTGATACTTTCAGTAATAATTACAAACACTCATGTTGGTCCCTGAAAGCAGCGCAGGCAGCCTCCTTATTATAAAATTGCTGCCACATTTTGAACATATTCCAGGAGACCTGCGCTTTAATTTGGACACATTTAACGGATTTATTTTGCATATAACGTGTAGTTTTTACCCCCGGGACAACACCCCGACAACACAGACTCAACAGCTGGCTTACTTCTCTGGAAATTAGGCAATATAGCAGAGACAGTAAGTTAGATTTGTAAAGTAGGCGGTTAGTACGACGCGTTCAATGTCTTAGCTTCCTGTTGGTAATTAGTTGTGTCAAGCGAAGGTTATTTTAAGTATCTTTAAATATGTCTCTACATGGGAAATGCAAAGAAATCTACAAATATGAGGCACCGTGGACAGTTTATGCCATGAACTGGACTGTCCGACCGGACAAACGCTTCCGCCTGGCGCTCGGTAGCTTTGTGGAGGAGTACAATAACAAGGTAAGTTCAAGGAAGACATCCTGTCCCGTGATGTTGTTTAATGTCAGTGATGGTGATATTATTATTATTCGTTTAAAAAAAGCAGATTTTTCCTTTCTTTTCCAGGGCTGTGTCAACGGAAAGTAGCTGTTAATCATATAACACTTTTAACAGGTCAACTTAATTTAGGAAATATCTGAATATTCTCAAATGTTAAAATTGTACGTGTTACATTTTGATTGCGTTCACATGTTAAAGGCTCGTTTGTATCTTTTTTATTATTGTTTAGGGCTGTGCAAAATCCTTGTGCCACCTTCATTTCTTTATACTTTGCTTCCAAGGAGTCAGGCTTTCTTGTAACACTTTAATGTGGTCTTGAGCAATAGTTCTCCAGGCTTTCTTCAGACATCCATGCATTTTCATCCACTTATCCAATTCAGGGTCATTGGCTGCTTTTCACTCATTTTCAATCCCGTCCTTGTGCCTGACCATTTTCAGATGACTGCTTTGTTAACGCTGACCTATGAGTCACTGAAGCATAACAAAGGCACCTAACTCAAGGGTTGAAGCTCGTGCTGTGTCTGCACGTAAGGGACAACTCGGCAAAGAAACAGTATCTTTAGGCACTTTGTTACTGTCAGCCTGTTGCAAAAACACAAATTTGTTCCCATTTCTTCAGTTGACTCTAGCACAGTTTGGCAGGCATGAAATAGTATTTTGCACCAAAGAGTTCTTAGCCAAAAACTTGCCATATCTCAGCATAGTGTGAGCGTGTCCTTAAAAAAAATTGTGGAAACTGGACAAGAAGCGCTTTGATTGTCCTTCAGGAAGCCTGGAGAATAATTCTTAAAGACTTAAAGAAACAAAGTTGCCTAAAAGACGGTGAATTTTAAAATGTTTTAAATATTGTTTAAGCGAGTAAAGGGAAAAAACAAGATATCCCTGACTGGGTGTTACCCAGCTGTGAACCCTAGTCACACCACTGACTTATTGCACTGTACTGTTTCTGGTTCAGATGAGTAACACTACACTGGCTCACTCAAGGTGAGTTGTTATTGTGTCTCCACAGGTTCAGGTAGTTGATCTGGAGGAGGAGAGCTCAGAGTTCATATGCCGAAACACATTCAACCATCCCTACCCAACCACGAAGATCATGTGGATACCTGACACTAAAGGAGCCTATCCAGAGCTGATGGCCACCACTGGAGACTACCTGAGAATCTGGAGGGTGAGACAACCAATTAGTCCCGGGGGGTTGCTAGTTGTGATTAGGTGAAATTGGTTACAAAGAGGGTGCTGCACCAAAAACCTCCTTGTATTTGTTTTGTTTGCTAGCAAACTCTTTGCATCGTAGTTTGCATGGAAGATGCTGGCTTGTCTGCAAGCTGCTAGCTGAACGATAGTAAAACTTCAAAAGCCAAACAGTCCGTTTGCATCCAATGGGAAAGTTATGCTTCAGTGCTACATTCAACACACCTTGCAACAAGGTTTTGGCCAACTGGTTGGGAACTTTTTCCCTAGCAATTGATTTCTCAGTGACTTCCAGCAACCACTTGCCAAACAGTTGGAGAACAGGCAGTGGTTGCCAGATGGTTGTGGACTGGTTTCTAGGGCTGTGTGACTTGGGCTTTATTCACTTAACACTCTACATTTTCACATATCCAAAATGATGGACCTCAAAAGGACCAGAAGTCTCTTTATGATCGCAGGTATCGCCCCCTGCTGGCCTTTTAAAAACAGTACAGGTTTTAAGACCATTTGCTTTGGCTTCATCTTTCAGACCTGGAAACTCTGTTCATCTCTTACATCAGGGGTCCTCAATCCCAGTCCTTGAGGGCCAGTGTACCTGCAGGTTTTGGATGCAACCCTGCTTCAACACACCAGATTCAAATGGCTGAATCACCTCCTCAGTATGCAGTTAAGTTCTCCAGAGTCCTGCTAATTGACTCAGGTGTGTTGAAGCAGGGTTGCATCCAAAACCTGCAGGACACCGGCTCTCGAGGACTGGGATTGAGGATCCCTGTCTTATATTGTCTATTAGCTCGCATGAAGTTGTTTAGTTAGACAATGACCTGCTTTTGTGTTTTGCAGGTGAATGATACAGAGACGCGTCTGGAGTGTCTGCTCAAGAATAATAATAATAATTCAAATTTCTGTGCACCGCTCACATCCTTTGACTGGAACGAGGTGGACCCAAATTTGTTAGGTAAAGTCTCAGGGCAAGAATCGCCACATTTCAGCAACAAACCTGAACTGGAATGATCATTTAAAAAATGTCATGACTATATTATTCTGTGCAGGTACTTCGAGTATAGACACCACCTGCACAATTTGGGGGCTGGAGACTGGACAGGTGCTGGGAAGGGTCAACTTAGTGACAGGTCATGTCAAGACGCAGCTCATAGCTCATGACAGAGGGGTAAATGTTATGAGATGATGCATCAGACTTGTTTAACCATTGCTGTTTGGACAGATCTGTTGGGGTAACAGACCCCTGTTTGCTGTCTGCTTGCATCGCAGGTGTATGACATCTCATTCAGCCGAGCGGGCGGTGGCAGGGATATGTTTGCCTCAGTGGGTGCGGATGGCTTGGTCCGGATGTTCGACCTCCGTCACCTCGAACACCGCACCATCATCTACGAGGACCCCCAGCATCACCCGTTGCTCCGACTCTGCTGGAACAAGCAGGACCCCAACTATCTGGCTACCATGGCAATGGACAGCTTGGAGGTTAGTGCTGCTCCATCTGAGGGTTCGTCCTGTGAAACTGCACAGTGGAAATTTAAGGGGCTTCGACATGTAGACTGTATCTAAAGGATGGATCCTGCTACAATGATATCACCCTTTGATTTGTGAACTCATGTTTTGAGTCTCTTATTGCTGCCGGCTAATACCTGTGCTGTTGTCGCTGTGTTTACTCAGGTGGTGATTTTAGACGTGCGTGTGCCCTGCACTCCAGTGGCCAGACTTAGCAACCACAGGGCATGTGTCAACGGAATCTCCTGGGCGCCACATTCCTCCTGTCACATCTGTACTGCGGGTGAGTAGTTTAACAGAACACAGTAAGAATTGCAAAAAATACAATAAGCCAATTCTCTGTCTGGGAGTTTATCAATATGCCCTGAAGGTGGAAAAAAGAAGAGAACCATTTGAGAATGTGCCCCTCTCCGGGGGAATCACAACAAGGCTAATCAAGGGCATTGTGGGAGCTTCAGTTGAAAAACAAAGCAGATAATTTAAACTTTTTATCCTTGGCTCTGGATGAGAGCTGGCACAGCCCAGTTACTCATTTTTGTATGCAAGTTAACAAAAGAGAAACTGAAAGGGACTAACTGGGAGAGATTTGTTCACTCAGGTAATTGCATGCTTGCATAGGCTGGGGATGAAATGTGGCAAACTGGCAGTTTTTACTACCGATGGCCGTCCAAATCTGGCTGCAAAAAACATTGGACTTTTGAAGTGGATGCAAGATAAAGTGAGTGAAATGAGCTGGTTCTCTTTGGATCGACCTTCAAATATGAACAAACAACCTCAGAGATTAAGTTTAACAAATCCAGATACAATCCTCTCTGTGACGATCACCAGCCCGCTGTCTTTCACATTTCCAACTCAGACACTGAACTTGACTTTAATGCAGTTTTTCAAGCCCAAAACAGACTAGATTTATTTCAGTGAACATGATTAAAGAGCTGCAATACTGCAGATAAAGTAATTAAACTACAAGCAAACCAGCAATAGCACTGTGTATAAAATAAAAAACAATCTTTGAAATTCTGTAAAAAAAAAAGTGCCTATTTCACATTTTCATTTCCTTATTGTGACATCTACTCTTACCAGTACCAGTTTATAGAGCTATTGGTGCAGCTCTCCAGAATAGTCCCAGTTTCTTGTGTAGCCCCCTTGAGAAAATGAATTGCCCATCCCTGATCGAAAGCGTGACAATCACTGCAGTAACTAAGATTGAACACAAGAGGGACCCCTTTTGATGAACCCTTTTGGACGCTCAAACTCTCAGATTTCAGGTTTTATGTTAAGATACCCTCTGAATGTTACAGTCACATCAGAAGTTGACTTTGAGATGCATCATAGCAGAATGTGTGATGCGTGGGGAGAAAAAGGAGAAGATTAGTGGATTTTTGCACTTCTGATAACTAATTTCTTGATGGAAAGAATCAAGTAGTCATACTGTTATATGAGGTACTTGTTTCATCTTTCCATAACAGGAAAATGTATTATTTACAAAATGATTTTCTCCCAGTCCAAATAAGATAAATTGATTGAAATCAAATCTCCTCCCCTCCCCTCCTCTGTCTAGCGGATGACCACCAGGCTCTAATCTGGGACATCCAGCAGATGCCGCGGGCCATTGAGGACCCCATACTGGCCTACACAGCCGAGGGAGAGATCAATAACGTCCAGTGGGCTTCCACCCAGCCTGACTGGATCGCTATCTGCTACAACAACTGCCTGGAAATCCTCAGAGTCTGAGCTGCAGAAGACAGGTGTAAAAAAAACTCTGCACATAAAATTTTCAGCGGGATCTACAAGCTGATACAACTTTGTTAAAGGAATTTTTTGTTGTTGTTGTTTTGTTTTCAACAACTTTCAGATCATTTTGTCGATGCAGATAATGTATATAAACGGATGCATCATATAAACAACTTCCAGGATAACAGTAAAATTTTCAAAATATGTAAAGCAAGATTTTATGATTTTAAAAATTATTACAGTTTGTTACATTTGTGACACAAAAGGTCAAAAAGCCTCAAACATTTTTGCAGTTGATGCTACAAAATGTGTCTTTAGCCACACTGGAGTGGGGATTGAATGTGGTTATACCGTTTATTAACTTGTATATTTTATTTTTGAATTGGAAAAACATCCCTGTTGTGATACGAGTCTGTGCAGTAACAACACAGATTACACCAGTAATTTTATTCATGGCAATACTCGTTTGTTTTATACAGAAATAAAAAGTCCTTCATGGTTTAAACCACGATGCAGATGTTTCATGTCTAGACAGCAGTTAAAAAATATTTCAGCCAAGAAGTGACTCATTAAAACCTTGATAAGAAATCTGTTGTACAGATCCACAGTTAGAAATGATAGGTTACTGTAGCATACAGAGAAAACCTTGCCTGAAGAACAATGTGTTATTTAAAATCTACCTGAAGCTCATGAAAGCCGTGATAAGGACTTCAACTGTTTCAGTTTGGGGGCCGTCACAAATTCAGAAGATACAAGCCCAAAAAAGACAGGTCAAAAAAGAATGCAATGATTTACAAATCTCACAAACCCATATTTTAATCAAAATAGAAAATATTTCAAATGTTTAAACTCAAAACATTTTACTGTTTCATGAGAAGTATGAGTTCACTTTGAATTTTGTAGCTGCAACAAGTCTCGGGACCGGACCACGTTTACGACTGTGCAGCGTCCCCCTCTTTACGACTAAACGCAATTGGCATCAGGTCGGTAACGTGGCTGGGTGTAAAAAGATGGCATGTTAGAGAGGCGGAGTTTCTCCAATCTGCAAGAAAAACAAAAACTGCCTCTACAAATTGTGGAACAATTTTAGAATAATGTTTCTCAATGCAAAATTGCAAAGACTGAATATCTAAATAACATCAAATGATTCAGAGAATCTGGAGAAATCTGTGTGCAAATTACAAGGTGAAAGTCAACGGATGCCCGTGATTCTTATAAAATTACTGCATGGGATCAGAAATCATTTACCGTGAACACAGTTCACGAATGCAGGTAAAAGCTCTATCGTATAAAGAAGAAGCCTTACTGTAGGTGAACATGATCCAGAAACGTTGCCGTCTTCTCTGGGCCAGCTCATCACTCCTCATGTATGACATGCGCACAGAAATTAGGGAGTGAAAAGTAAACGTCCATTTGGAGACTACAGGTGGATGCTGGGGTGGTGGAGGGGTTAAAAATAACACATTGACGTGGTGCAGCAGAGATGTCAGAGGGAGAGATGGAAAATTCTATAGTCCACCAAACTGGGAGAGTGCGTCATGTATGACACATGGAGAACGAGACGTAGTGCAGCCTGAGTAACCTGCTTGAACTAGCTCTCAGGCTGTTTCATCTGCTCTAAGCTGGGATAGTTGATTTCTCTTTACAGCACCATATTTTCTTTAAAGATATCACTCTTAACATTTAAATCTTGGCAAACATATTTCCCTATATGATTACTCCAACAGCAGCGGGCGATCAGACCAGAGATACTGGGTAGAAGCTCAGTTCCAGTTAAAACGGGAAGTCTTCAGGATTTAAACAGGATCAGGATCAAACTTTGCATAAACAGATTCTAGAATCCTGTGCTCATAACTTAGGAATTATCTATCTAAAATATAACAAGTGTTTTCTGTCAGTTTTTCATTCAAAAGAGTTAAATGTTGTCAAGTGTTTTTTCTAGGGGCAAGTGTGAAGTACTGTACACGACCCGGTCAAAGAAAAAGTCACAAACATGAATATTTTGTTGGACTGCCTTTAACTGTGATGATGGCACGTGCTTGCCGTGGGTTTTGATAAACTTAGGCAGTGTCACAACATTTATGTCCAACTAGAGTTGCATTAATGTTTTTACCAAGATCTTGGAATGATAATGGGGAAAGTCAGACCACTAAAATATTCTCCAGTACATCCCAAAGGTCTGGATTCTGTGGTGGTCATTTCATGTGTGAAAATGATGCTTTCTGAGCCACTCTTTAACAGTTTGAACCAGATGAATCCCATCATCTTTGATTATTCCTGTGCCTGAGATGGAAAAACCTTGTCATTCAGTATATTCAAATAGTCAGCTGAACTTGTTTTTGGGGCACATATACACCATTGCTAACATCACTGATCCTAGACATCCAATTTGCTCAGTTAAATTCAGGTGGTGACTTTTTTTTTTTGGCTGGGCAGTTTATAAAACCCTTCCTTTCAAGCACTATCTGCCTTCAACAGTGTCCAATGTCCAAATGTGTAATGATAAACAGATGACAAGCTGGACTGTTCGCGCAGCTGCTTCTAAACGTCTTTAACTAGCAGGTCTGGCTGTCAGATGACAGGGAGGACAGGATCCGAGAGGTGTTTCTGGATCTCCCCGAGTCCCGAGGGTACGTCCAGGCTCTCTGGCAGTGAGGGGTAGCGGAGGTTAGCACACAGCCTGGAACTGTCCATGAGTGAGGATTTGACTGATGGCTGGGGCAGCTGCGAGGTTAACCCTGTATGTGTGTCAGTTTCAGGAGTGATGGCCATGAACATGGTGTCATCAGATGCTGCAGTCACATGGATCCCACTGGACAGCGATTCCTGGGATTTGCTGGTGAATTTAGGGTCCGTCTCAGCTGAGGTCTTAAGTAAAGAAACCACAATGTAAAAACATAAAATGTGTTTCCGATATATAACAAAGATGTTTTTCACACGTTTGGGCCAACTGAGGAATTGTCGAGTTTTATTTGGTTTGACGTCATACCTGTGTTGGTGCTCGGCTGTCAATCTGTATGGGGGAAATGGGATACATATTATGGAGCACTGGAGTTCCAGCCCCATACAGACCAGGTGAATCAGTATGGAGAGTGCTAGACGATACAGTGCTGTAAGCTGGAGGTACTGGGGCGATCTGCCTCTGCAGAAGCTGCAGAATAACACTGATGTCAGTTGTCATGCGAGTCTCCAGTCTGGGGGGGAAACAAGAGAAAACAGTTAAGAGATGCTGGACATATGAGAAGAATGAAGTAAAGTGGCTAGCTGTCTGCTAGCAACCAAATCAATTGCTAGATTTTTGGTGCAGCGTCTGAGAGCCAGCAACCTTTCAGGAATCGCTGTCCACTGCTCGGGGAAAAGACATTTTTTCCTATGAACTGCTGGTAGTGTCATGTCCAATATGGCAAACAACTCTCAAGCAATGTGAGCCGTAAATATTTTCCCTCTGGTGTTGGTAATGATTGAGCTCATTCTCTACGCTAAAACTAAGGCTTAATTTTTCCAGATTTTCGAGATTCGTTGGTGGTGTCACTGTTTACACATCACTTCTTTTAGATAGGAGCAAAAAGGGAATTCAAGCAGTAAGCCAAAGTCATAGCCACTCCTTGTATCTTTTTCTAAATAAGCAGCTAAGATTTAAAGGTGAACAGCAGCAAGCACACCTGTTGAGCTGCGAATGCAAAATTTCGAGGCGTGTCTCGAGCTCACTGGGCCTTTCTTCTGTGAATGGCGGTGGGTGGCATGAGTTGCGGGCAGAAGATGATCGCCAGGCGCGACTGGAAAGCTGCTGCGGCTGGCTGTCTGACCAGTATCGATACATCCCTGACACATTCAGAGATGAGGCTGAGGAATATATCGAGACAAGGCTTTGAAGTGACACATTTAAAGTGTTTCTGTGGGCTAACAGTCAAAGTCATGGACAGTCGGTAGTCTGTCATAGAACTTTATGCCTTTCATTGGGTAATACAATCAAGATTCATTTCCATGTACCTTGGGGGCCCCGGTCACACACTGCATCTCTCCCCACAGAGGTGCCACTCGGGGGACGCAGCTGCATTACAGAGGAAGAGTAATCCCGCCTGCTGGCTTCTGGAGGGTAAAGCTCTGCTTTGGCACCAAGAAAGTCCTCGCTTGACTGTGAACATGGAGATCCACAGCTACAACGGTCCTCCCAGTGGGAATGAGGATGTGACTGATGGAAGGACTGAACAGGGTACGAGTCTTCATGATCAATTCCATCTGTTCAAAGAAAAGCATTTCAGTATAGATCGTCCTAATATGCAAGATCAGTTGAACTGATGGGTTCTTTTACACCTTAGCTATCAAATACCAAAAGGTATTGTCTCACCTGGCCTATTCCGGCAGTCCAGTGAGTGTACTTTGCATCTTGGTTTGTGGTGATATTCACAGTCATCACCGGAATCATCAGCTGTTATTATTGGTGACTCTTGATCAGCCTAATTACCATAAAAATCATATTCATTAGTGATAGTAGAAAATATCATTCTGATTTTATTATTTGCTGAATTTTAAAGTGTCAGTGTACATCTCTTAGGTCAAAGGCTATCTCCAGGTTCCTCCAGAAATTGTCTGCAAAGCTCGGATACATATCCAAGACCTCGAGAAGGTCATCCCTCAGGATGCGGTGCAGGTCACAGTAGGTGATGGTGTGCACGTCTGAACTGGACTTCCCTGGCTCATCGTGCAGGTGGATATTCTCACCAAAGATGTCATTCTTCTCTGCAAGAGGATAAAGATTTATTTTACTTGACAATGTAATTTTTGAAAGGACTTAAGGAGTAAAATAATCTGTTCTTACATAGCTTTACCTAATACGGCTATCACTACATCATCTCTGGAGATCTGGATAGAACCACGTGAGATGAAGCAAAGAGAGTTGAGGATGTCTCCATAGTGGATCAGAGTATCTCCTGGAGGTGCGTGAACTGTTTTGAACCTCATAGATAAAGCACGCAGACATGCTTGGCTGCCTCCTCTGAAAGCCTTGCAGTTCTGTAGCAGAGAGCGGTGCAAGTGCAAACAGATGTCTCCCTGCAGAGACTCTGGAAATCCCTTCAACACCTGAACAAAGAAATAGAATCAGGATGCATATAACAAGACGAGAGACAAAGAACATCAAAGGAGGATTGCCACGTTATTTACGTACAGCATTCATATCGATGCCGTTTGTGTATGTCCACGCATGCTGGAAGTACTCCTCTAGTCTTTGGCGCAGACAACCCGGAATCTGATGGAAGCGGATAAACTCTTTGACTCTCAGCATCTGAGTGTGGTACCGGGTTGTACCGGTGTATAGCCGCTGGATGATGGCAGATACATTGCCAAATATGCTGGCATACATGAGAGCTGAAACAGAAGCAAAAGAGGACAGGAAGGCAGAGGGGACTGGGTCATTTTACATGTAATAGTTTTAAAGTTGTACCAGTATCCAACTCCTAACTTTCATATAGTTCATAACAGTGTTATTCAACTTACATCCAATGACCATGACACAGATGGAGAAGATCTTCTCTGAGTTTGTGTTTGGAGACACGTTACCGAACCCCACACTCGTCAAACTGCTCAGGGTGAAGTACAGAGCTGTGACATACTTGTCTTTGACCGATGGACCAGAACTGGAGTCACTTTCATTGTAAGCCTTTCCAAGTTGCTCAGCCAGGTTGTCCAGCCAACCGGTCTCTGTGTACGGCCTCTCCACAAAGCCAATGGCATACCATATGCATGCGAGCCAATGGGCAATGAGTACAAAGGTGCACATAAGCAAGAAGAGGACAGCAGCACCATATTCCGAATATCGGTCAAGTTTTCTTGCCACACGGACCAATCGCAGCAGTCGAGCTGTCTTCAGGAGGCTTGTTAAGGTAGCCATCTTTGGTATCCATGAGCAACAGGGACGATGTTAGGCAGGGATGAACAAGTAAAAAATCAATCAGTGTTAACAGCTTTAGGAAACTCAGAAGGAAACAACTCAGGACACTTCAGAATATCAAACTTTTGAAGCTTTACAAAGAATCTGAATTCTTACCTCATCTGAGCTAGATCTGAAAATGAGAAGGTCAAACGGGATTGCTGCAAACAGATCAATAGGAAACCAGCTTTTGATGTAATGCTTTGCTATCTGTCTCGGCTGTGTGACCACCTCATCGTTTTGGTTCACATATGTTGTCCGAAGGTTGATGATTATATCCACAATAAACAGCACGTCCACCAAGAGGTCTGCCACATTCAGAGGGTTACATGTGTAGCCACAACTCCTTTGACGTAATTTCCCATGTTCATCCAACAGGAAAGCAGCTGAGTAAGGAGTAATGACAGCTGTGTAGAGGACTAGGAGGAGAATAATCCAGTCCCAAAAAGCCTTAAAGGGGCTGTAGTGAAGCAAGATCCACCATGTCGTTTCTGGGACTTGGAGTTTGTATTCAGGCAGCACATCAGACTCCAAAGAGAGAACCTAAACATATTAGAATGCATTAGTATCCTTTTTTTTTTTTTTTACTCATTTCACAGGGGAATTGTGATATTTCATGTGCACTGCTTTCCTTCATTTTGACGAACCTACTTCTTCTCCCATAAGCCAACTGCATCTCCATCAAGATCCTGTTTTTTATCTCATTTT
>VOQJ01019771.1:0-15320 GCA_015052665.1 Apistogramma diplotaenia
TTATTTTGGAATTAAACATCAAAGGGGAATAATGGGGTCAAAGGAATCTCTTAATCATCAGATGCAAAGAACATCACATAACCAGGAAAACTAAGAGGTAACATTCCCATCAGGAGAGGTTCCATCGGGACTGCGAAGTCGATAGTCATCACTATATCACTAACTACCTCCTGAGCTACTGGCTGTAGCTCAGGAGGTGGAGCAGGTCACCTACCAATCGGAAGGTTGGCGGTTCGATTCCTGGCTGTTCCAGGCTACATGCCAAAGTATCTTTGGGCAAGATACTGAACCCCAAGTTGCTCTCTGACGCAAGCGTTGGAGAATGAATATGCGTGAATGTTAGATAATAAGCACTTAGCTTAGTTACACATGGAAGTGCTTGTGTGAATGTGGTGTGAATGGGTGAATGTAAACAGGTTGTATAAGCGCTTTGAGTGCTCTGAAGAGTAGAAAAGCGCTATATAAGAACTAGTCCATTTACCATTTACCACCACTAACTACCTTCAGGAATTTTTGGGTGGAGTTTATCATTTTTGCTCATTTTGAGATTTGCTTTTTCCAGGTTGCATCACCATCCATTAAAGACTGCACAGCGTTTAAGAGCATGTGTGGTCGTACTGCAAGTTTAAAGCACCGTTGGTATGTTAGTAAGTATAAAATGAACCTCTGTTAAACTAACAGGGATAGAACTGATAACCCGATAAAGATCATAAATCACTGACTGAAAACCTGGAAGACTAAGACTCTTAATGAGGAGCCAGGTTCTGTGCTGTAACTGGCATGATTTACGTCCTCTTTGTGTGTAGGCCAAACTACTTCTCCTTGTTCCTTTTATTTCAAAGTCCAGCCTGCTCCCTTGGTGTGCAATACCATAATAAATCTATCAGTGTGATTCATATAAACAAATTGGCTAAGCTTTGGAAATAATTCAGGGAACTGCAGAGGACAGAGAAAGGAGGGGCTTTATAACCACCTCACCAGTGAAAAGCTAATAAATAAGAGCCGCTGGTTTCTTCATTCATTTTGCTTCCATCACTGTCACAAAAGCTATTACTGAGGTGCTGCAAGTACAAAATAGCTTGAGTACATTTACACTTGATGGTGAGCAGTTTCTAAACATGTTATCATTTCCTTTCCTGTGGCTCCATCATGAAATCTACAATGTCAGATTTCTGCTAACTGGTTATATTTATGGCCGCAGAGTGAATATGCAATAATACGTTTTAAAGTTGCAGAATGAGGATGGGACAGGAGTGTCTGGGAAATAATGGGAAAGGAAGAGCGAGAAAGAGACTACACATTTAACTACATTAGGATGATAAATGAACAGTGCCATTTATCATAAATTGTACTAGCCTTTTTACTGCTTCCTTTGTTAATCGATCCTTTGGTTGATCTGGTTCCAGTTCTGCATGCATGGTGTCAGGTGTGTTTACTTCACTCCTATCTACCTCACATGGGGTGACCATTAACTGAGGTTTATCTAAGCTTTCTGTTTGAGAAAGGACACCAGACAGAGGTGACTGTGCTAAGCTGTCACAGCTTCCTGTTTTTGGAGTTTCTGTCGGTCCTTCTGTGTCACTGGCATCTGCACTTTCAGTTTCTCCAGAACCTGGGGAGGGTTTATCAGATTCTGGCTCATCAAATTCTGTGGGTTTGGGAGTTTCAGACTGAGGCTCTGCCGTGACCACAGGGCAGGTGGTTTCAGGTTTGGGAGAGTCAGAGTTACCAAACATAGAGGTAAGTTTCATGCCAAACACAGAAGAAGCAGATGTTTCTTCCTTTGCAGTTGACTTTTCATCTTGGAAAATACCAGCTGAAAGGCTTTTAAATCCAGAAAATAGACCACCATCGCTCTGTTGTGTCTGAGGTGCCTTTGAAGCAGCGGCTGGAGATGTTGAGGTGGAGAAAAGGGATCCGATAGATTGTGTGCCTTCAGCAGCTACAGACAAAAAGCCTAATTTTGGAGGAGTGAGACCCGGGATTTCGAAGATGCCCTTGTGTTCGGGACCTGTGGGCGGTGCAGCTTGGTCAGACACCAAAGTACCCGGCCCTTCTGAAGGCTCAGCATGTTCATCATCTTCAGTATGTTTCATAACAGATTCAGTGAGAGAACTTTCTTCTGCTCCTGTTTTGTCTTTTTGTTCCGGCTCTTCCACCAACCCTTTTTCAGGAATTTCAGATTCCTCTGTACTCTTGACACGTCCATCTTCAGACAAAGGTATCTCTGTATTTGTTTTTTCAGTGATCGCACAGTCTGTCACATCAGCAGGAAGTGCATCATGTCCAGACTGTGTACTGGCCTGTTGAGACTCCTCAGATTTTGTCTCGGGACCTTTGAACATGCCAAATAAGTCAGTGGTAAGAGATTCTGTAGCAATACCACTTGGAAGACCAAAAAATGAGCTCTTCTGTTGTTGTTGCTGTTGTTGTTGTTGTTGTTGCTGCTGTCGTTTTTGTTGTGGTTGTGGCTGACGAGGACCAGGCGATGAACCAAAAAGTGAGGCAGCTGAACTTGAAAAAAATCCACCAACAGTTGGTGATTTACTTTGTGTATTTGGGGCAGAAAACATAGACATAAATCCAGAAAATGGAGCTGGTTCAGGTGGCTTCTGTGGTCCTGCCTGTCTTGGACCAGCCATTCTTGGCCCACTCATTTGTGGCCCTCCCATTCGCGGCCCTCCCATTCTAGGTCCTTGTGGACCAGGTGGCCTGATCATACCCGGCCTAGGTTGTTGTTGTGGTAGAAGAACGGGAGAGCCAGCAGGTGGAAGTGAGTTAGTACCAACAGTTTTTTCTTCATTTGTTGATGAGGCCACTACTGCCAAAGGAACACTTTCAGGCATTTTTTCTTCAGGCTCTGTAGCAGCATCTCCGTGCTCTAATTTTGCCTCAGTTAATTCCTTTGGTGTCTGATCAGATGTGACCGTCAAGTCTTCTTGAACAGGTTTTTCAGAATCTGAAACTACCAGAACCACAGATTCTACAATAGCGGTTTCTGTTATTTCTACAGCAGAGTCAACTAAATTAGCGTCTTCAGTGGATTTTTCCACATCTGCAAATACTGCTTGTTCATCAACACAAACTTTGCCCAGCTCATTAGTTAATTTTTCTACAACTCCATCCGCTGTTTGTTCCCCACTAGCAACTTCTGAAGTGTTCTCAGTTGATTTTTCCATTTCTATAACAGCTTTTTGTTCAAAACTGGCAACTTTCAATGCCTCCTCTGATATTTTTTCTACATCTGCAGCTGCTGGTTTTTCTCCTGCAGTGACTTTCAAAGCCGCCTCAGATACTTTTTCTTCATCTGCTGTTTTTTCTTCTGCAATGACTTTCACTGGCACCTCAGATGTTTTTTCCATATCTGTAACAGTGATTTCTTCTTCACCAGCAACTATCTCTGCACCAACAACAGCTTTCTCTTTGACTATATTAGAACTTGTGGTTTTGTTAATAGAATCTCTAGAACTTTGTGCCATTTGTGGACTTTTGATACCAAGTGTGTCAGCTTCACCACCTATGAACTTACTTTGAAAGCTATCAGTTTCTGATTCAACAACATTTTTCTCAACATCTACTCGATCTTTTATCTCTTCATGTTCTTTTTTAGTATCAAATTCTGCCTCACCAACTTGTTTTACAGCCTGTTGGTCCACAAGTGTCTCTTTACAACTCACGATTAGGGTGTCCATAATGGAAGCTTCAACCATGTCTAATGCATTATCACAGGACAGGGTCTGTTGCTTTGTGATTTTACTTTCCATGTTTAGATACGGCTCTGTCAGGGGTACAGAAGTTTCAGTAACATGAATAATGTCTGAAGTTGAATCTTTGTCATCTTGGCATGACTGCTCTATTTGAGATTCCACATTAACTGATGGTGTAGAAAGAAACTCTAGGGGTACACTTTCGATGTCACTCTTTTCTTCTTTTGAATTATCTCTTGTGTCTGGGGGTATCACTTGTTTTGAGGTAATCTCCTTGTCTGATAATGTTGAAAGAGGCTCTGGGGGTACACTTTTTATCTTCTCAACGTGGTGATCCTTTCCTTCTTCTGAGTTATCCCTTGTGTCTGTGTTCCCTTGTTCTAAAGCAATGTCCTCCTTGGCAAGAGCACTTGTTTCTGGTTCTGGTTTTGTTTCCTCTAAGAAAGACATTCCAAACAGTCCAAACCCAGTTTTAGATTTGTTACTATCAGAACTTCCACCGAGTGAAAACACTGTGGAAATTTTGAAACCACCATCCGACTCTGGTGGTTTAGAAACTGGCAAATGTGCTTGCGATCCTTGTTGGCTTTGTCCACCAAACATAGACAACAGTCCTTTTCCTGTGTTCTCTGGACCACTGGGTCTTGGTGGTGTAACAGTTGGCCCAGGTGGCGGTACTCTAGGACTAGTCTGAGACTGGGCACCAAGACCACCAAACTTTGAAAACAAACCCACTCCAGGGGTTTCTTTATTTGTAGAACCAGGGAGGATGCCACCAAATATAGAAGGTCCGGTAGCAGGTGCCCTTGGTGTAGCACTACCCACAGGTTGACCTCTAGGACTGGGTGGTTGTTGAGGTGTAGATGAACCAAACATGGAAAACAGGCCTTTTCCTGGAGGATCTTTGGGTGGAGGACCTCTAGGTCGCACACTTCCAACAGTTGGGCCTCTTGGGCCAGGTGGTGTCTGACTAGTGGCCCCACCAAACATAGAGAATAAGCCTTTCCCCTGTGGCTCTTGGGGGAGTGGTGGTGTTTCTCTAGGTCCAGGTGAAGATGGGGTACTTGACCCACCAAACATCGAAAGTAAACCTGCCCCTGGAGCATCTTTTGCAGATGAGCCAGGAAGAATACCACCAAGTATTGATATTCCAGGGGAGGAAGTCTGCTGTGAGTTTGGAGTGGAGCCACTAAATATAGAAAATAATCCTTTTCCTGGTTCTTCGTTTGACTGTTCAGCCTCAGACTTATCAAGCTTGGCAATGACCTCCTTGGAAACTACGATTTCCTCTGTCAGAAGTTTGACAGAACTGGGCTCAGGACCAGATAAGGAGACATCCTTTTCAGTTTTCTCATAATGTGGTTGGACTTTTTCAGATGACTTTGCATCTGAGACTGAGGGTAATTCTTTTGGTGACACAGTGTCAGCAGACTGAACTTCTTCAGGCACTATAATATCAGAAGATGTACTTTCCCTCCTGAGAGCTAAAGCTTCAAGTGTTTCAGTAAAATCTGGGGATTTGATTACCGAACTTGAATTGTCAACCTGGTCAACCAGGTTACTAAATGGTTTCATTCCTTCAAGTGGTATTATGTCTGACGCTGATGATTTTCTGTCCTTGGAAGTTGGGTCTATTTGTGGTTCGCTGGCTTCAGTATTCTCTGATATTCCTTCAGCTTTACAGAGGCCATCTATAGTTGAACCTCTCTCAGTCACAATATGCTGTGAGTCTTGCTCATCTGCAAGAGTACTACTTTCTGCAGCCAGTGCAAGTGACATTTCTGGTGAGCAGGTCTTTACTTGCTCAGATTCAGTGGATAGCTCTGTGCTACTTATTTCTGTAGCTCTAGCCTCCTTCAACATTTCAGAATGGGAAACAATATAGTCAGGTAAAGAATCCTTACAGTCTGCACTGGGAGCAGTTTCTTCAGAAAGACTGGCCTCTGGAAGTTCAGGTTTGCTACATTTGCTAAACATATGCTCATTTGTCTCTTCTTCTGGTGAACTTGCGGCAGAGACAAAAATATGGGGAAGTCTGATATAAGGTTTTGGGTCACCTGGTTCACTTTCTGTGTCACATATTTCTGAGCCAATCCCAATGTAAATTGACCTTGGATGTCCATTTTTTTCCTGTGATCCATTAGACAAAGGCATCGTCTCAACAAACACAGTATTGCCATTAATAGACTCAATGGATGTAGTTTGTTTGGCCTGTTCTGAACTTTGCTGCACAGATGTGTCTGAGACTGGTACAGCCATTTTATCCATGAGGACAGTAGCCTCTTTGCTAACTGCCTTCAATGCATCTTCCGATAATGTTTGTGAAGGATCTGTTGAACTGTCAAAAGTCAGAATTCCCTTGGGTTGCATGGTATCTGATGGCTTAGCTGGTGAGGTTTCAGGAACATACATTTCATTGCCTGATGTTTTCCTTTCTGAGCTTCTATTTAGTATTGACTGTGGTTCCTGATACCCTCGAGAAAGAGATGGAGACTTTAAATCACATACTGGCAACTCAGTAAGGTTGGAGACCACAGATGATATTACTGTGGATATTTGAGGGCTTATATCACTTAAAACAGAACTGTTTCTGTGTTGTGATTCAGTTATTAGTGATTGTGTCTGAGCTGGCTCTGTCAGTGGGGGTGCAGATTGAGCCTTTTTTAATCCAGATGAAAAGGAAACAGCTACTTTATCTTCAACTACCACTGGTCTGGATTCTTCAGAGGATTTTGTTTGTGTAACTGAACTTGTAATTTCTTTCCTGTTTAATATGCCATAATTTTCACTTGCCAATCTTGAGCCAGTGTGAGCTTGGTCAGTAACAGGTGCTGGTGTGCAAGGCAGAGAACTTGTCACAATAAGGAGTCGTGAGCTTAAAGCAGATTTGTCTGCCATCTCAGCAGAGGTTACTGGGGTGGTCTGTTTAAGATCAGCTGCAACATGACTGACATCAGTCATCTGTGTTTGTATAACTTGTGGCCTTTGGGCCCCAGGTGTAGGCAGCTGCTGGTGCGACAGAATAGCAGTTGGCTTTGTACTGGCAGATGGCTGTGATCTAGTTCCACTAAATAATGAAATCAAACCCTTGACAGATGTGGGCCTTGCTGCTGTCACAGATTCATCTGGTCGTTGCAATTCAGACCCAATGCCCTGATTAGGAGAGTTACCCTTTACTGGTTGTACAGGGATTGGATCACGTTTTGTGGATGGTTGGGATATAGATGTGCTAACTTTTGATGTTACTGTTGGTGTAGAATTTTGCTGGGCAGTGACATGAGTTTGGCTTTGATTGGACTGTTTAGATAGTTCAAGAGGTCCTTTAGCAAAATCTACTGTTGCTCTGCTTTGCACAGGTTGTGTGCCTAAAGACTGTAGAGAAGGCTCAGGTCTAGGTTTGCCATCCGACAGCTGTATATTCGAAGCAATCTGAACATTCAAAGGCTGTGGAATGGGATCATTTTGGGATCTACCATACAGCTGACAGGTAGATGCAGAGGGCAATGCATGTCTATTAATTGTTACTGTTTCACTATTTGGCAGGTTTTCTTCCATGCTCTCATAGCTGTCCACAGTCGCCTGCTTAATAAGAATTTTGGGTCTAGATGTTATGTCAAACTGAACACTTGTATCATGTCTTTCCAAATTTAGAGCAATTGGCTGAGACATAGCAAAAGATGGATTCCAGCCAATTGTAGCATGAGAATGCTGTTGTGGAACTGGATACTGGGTTTGCTGCTGAGGTATGCTTGGAGATAATGGATCAGGTTTCTTGTAATCAACATTTACACTACTAATCTGTTCATATGCATTGTTTAATGATGATCTAATAGGTTCCTGCATAGCCCAAGGAGGCTGCATCTTCATTTGAAAAGGTCGAAGTACTTCGTTTGAAATAGTCACTGGCTCAGAGTTTAATCCTGTTCCTGACTGCCAGCTAGGATGTATTCCAGACTGGGTAGTAGAGTTTTTATCAGTGAAACATTCCCTATATTGCAAAGACTTCTCAGTATCTTCTCTGACATGCTTAGTGTTTGCTGCAGGTATGTATACTTGTTGACAATACATACTATTTCGAGACAGTGCAGAAGTATAAGGAGAAGAAACATCCTTTGTATCTTGCTCTCTAACAAGTGTGATTTTGCTTTGAAGATTCACAGTTAGGTTGACAATGCCAACTGATGTTTTCTTTTCCAACGTGTTTTCAGTTTTCCTTTTTTCAAATTGCTCAGACATTGCTTTTTTTGCTTTAATATTTGCAAAGTTCATGGGCTCTCCATCTTTCAGTTCAATTTGATTAGTTAAAACACCAGGCTTGTTTAGGCTATCCGTTGCTGAGAAGTCCATTGGTTTATTTTGTTGCCATGTGTTCTTATAGGGGGTCCTAGGTCCAGAAAATATATCATTACAGTGGTAGGGAAATGTCTCAGTTCTGTTGACTCCACTCAAAACGTGTCTTACTTGTTGATTTGCAGATTGCGTCACTATAAGTGGTACACCAACAGAACCATTTCTTGCTATATTTGCCTTGTTTTTGACCAGTGGCACAACTCCAGCTGAGATGGTATCAGGTGCTGCTTCAGATTGTTTTTCCCGCAGTTTTGGAGACATGTCTAGGTAGCTTTTGATAGAATTAACTGGTGCAGATATTTCTTGAGATGCACTTCGAACATATCGTTGATGTGCTCGTACCTGTGAGCCAACCACTGCTGGTTGCCTTTTAGTTTGCATCTGGGAGGGGTGCATTTCCACAATTAGTGGTACACCAACAGAATCCCTTTGTGAATATGCAAAGCCTGATGGTCTTATCCTTACCAGTGATACTGGATCTGAATAGTTTACTACTGTAACTGATTGGCCTGTCTTTGTTGACATATCTAATGTGCTTTTAATAGAGTTTGCTGGAGATGTAGCAGTTGATTTCAGTTGGGTAATAACTGGTAACTGTGACGTTATCTGATTTGAGTGGACAAAGTCCCCAGGTGTTTTCTGCCATGATTGTTCTTGACATAGAATAGAATATGAGTGGTTTTGAATCTTGTTCTCAGCCTGGGCATTTGCAGGTGGGCTTCTTGTAAAGTCACCAAGAGGTACTTCAGATGGGCTATCTACAACCAATGGTATGCCAACAGAATGTTTTTGTACAAAGTCACGTCTACTTGGTTTGCCTCTTGTTAGTGGTATTGCTTCAGAAAGAGATGCATTTGTTCTCAATTCTAGATCTGCCTCCTTCAAACATTTGGAAGTCATGTCTAACGTTGCCTTTACTGCATTGGCTGGTGCTGTGGTTTGAAGGAGTGGTTTGTAAATTTCAAGACATTCTGTAGACTGTCCAAGAAGAGGCTGCTGTCTTGGAAATGACATCCTCCTATCACCACATGGAGTCTCCTCTTTCATATGAGAACACTTCACCTGAATCTTTCTGGCAGTAAGATGAAGCTTTTTCTCAACAGGAAGTGAATCAGTATACTCTACTGTCTGTTCCTGGGTCTCTTGAAATTCTTTATTTGACAAGTCAATGGATTCATGGCGAGAAAGACATTTCTCTAGCTCCTCAGAAGGTACTTGCTTTCTCTTTGTCAGTGGCAGTGCCTCAAAGATAGGAACTGTTGATGGCACAGCAGTTTGCTGAGTCTGCTGGGTTGTTTTCTTTTTAGACATATCTAATGTAGGTTTAATTGAGTTTGCTGGTGCAGTGGTCTTCTGATATTGCTCAGCTATACCACTAGACTGATAAGGAGTTGTGGATATCTGCGGGCTTTGCTGTATCTGCAGACCCATACCAACAGAGCAATTTGGCTGTGGTTCCTGCGTAACAACTTGTTTTCTCAAAACTGGGCTTGACAGCGGTGAGATACATGCAGGTTGCACTGATTCCATGTTTGCAGTTTGTTTAATGCTTCTATTGAGGCTAGATGCTTTACTGGAAATATCAGTAACTGAAAAGCTAACACTAGTGTGACAGTTCTCTGATGATTTAGAGGTTGAAGACAGCTTGGGTGAAATATCTGCTGCAACTTTAGCATTAACTTCAGTCTGGTTTATCTGAGTCATTGTATGGGTACTCTGGGAGCCTGGTACTTTTTGGGTATGGACTGAAGAAGTTACATGGCTGATTGTAATTACTGGCCTGGATAATCTCCTTTCTGATTTCTTGTGTTGATGAACAAGCCTATGTTCAGTTTGAGAATATGTTGGACTTTCCTGCAATGTGTTCATAGTGGCATATTCTGAATTAGGACATTCAATTTCATCTTCCTCTGCTTGTTTGGTAAGATCTACAACAACTGTGGTCTGATCAGTGGAGTTGGTGTTTGCCTGAGTATCAATCTGCTGTTTCTCTTTAAATCTTTTCATCTTGTACTTTGTAAAGTCAATGACTTTGATTGTCTGTGTAGACTTTACATTGTCATCTGTTTCATCTTTTTGTTTGTCATGTTTGGTTTTGCTCATTGTGGCAGAAAAATCAAGGACTTTATTGGATATTTGAGAGCTTGTAGTGGTGGAAAGTGATTTTCGATTTCTGTTGTAAAGGTAAGCTTCACTGTATGTGTCTGACCTTTCGTTTAATATATGTAACTTGGGTGTAAATTGCTGAGGGGATTCTTGTGGCTGATCTTGAGTCAAGGAAGATTTTTGGTCCATTGCTAAAGAACTGTTCACGTTGGTAAGGGTAGACATCCCAGTGACTGTGGTTTGATTTGGTTGTGATACTACTCTGGGTCTTTCTGCTTGAGATGGCTGCCTTGTAAGCCGATGTTTCTGTGGTGAAACCAAAGGCACAGTTGAGACAGATGTTGTAGCCAAAGTTTTAACAGGAATGGCCTTTGTTGGAGAAGCTGCAGTGCTGCTTCCTGTACCAACAGTTGGTGGTGTTGGCAGTTTCCTTCCTGAATGCACAGGTACTGGTATTTTTTGAGCTAATTGGCTCCCTCGAGGACTTGTTGATGTCTCTGAAACCTTGCTAGACACTGGTGGTGATGTAGCATGAGTCGATGACAGTGTTCCAGTTTTACTTGCCTCCATTTTAGAAGCCTTTCCTACAATCCCTCCAGCAGCTGAAACTATAGAGCTTGACTTTTGTTTTGGTGGTTGTGTAGGTGCATCATCTGCATGTGCAATCCTGATTTCTGGAATTTGGGAGTGTCTGTTTGGAAAAATTTGTGTTGAATGATACCGTGTAGAGCGTGCCGGTGAGGTTGTAATTGCATCTGTTATTGCCTGATTCTTCCAGTAGGGGCCTCCATGCCCACCTCTCAGTGACTTTAAAGTAAAATCCGCTGCCTCCATTGGCTGCTCTTGACAGTTGTGAGTATTTTGTAATGATTCTACTTTGATCTTTTGTATCTTGTACACAGTGAAGTCTACAGGTTGCTCTGTTTGGGACGATAGGGATTCCTGAAACATTTGAGAAAAGCTTTCCAAATTCATGTTCATTACTTTCTCACCCTTTTGAAGTGCTGAAGTCAGGTCCATGGGTGCATCTGAAAGGACTAGCCTATTCTGCTGGTCACCAGAAATCCAGAAGCGTTCGTTTTCAGTGTAAAAGGGGATTTTAAAACCACAAAGGGTAACTTTATCGCTTTCTTTCTTTTTCAGAATGTTAGCAATATTTTCAGTGATATTTCCTAGAGCTTGCACATTCTCTTGTGTAGCACAAGCATAAAGATGTTTACCAGCTCTGTCAGTTAAAAGAGAATAAATGTAATCCTCATCCGTATAGACATAATACCCACAGTCCCCAGCCTCAGCTGGCCACCACAGCCCTTGTTCCAGTAGTGAAAGCCATTGTTGATACCACTCACAGTCCTCAAATAGCATTTCTTCCTCTGCATCCCCTGTAATGCCTGCAGACTTGCTTAAATCCAGAGCACCACGTCTTAAATCCATTGGACCCTTTTTTGTGGCAAGTTGTTTTAAAAACTCTGTTGCTGATTTCAAATCAAAGTCTTGATCTTTTAAATGACTATTAACACAATTTTTTTCCACCACTTTGTTAAATTCCTCTACTCTGCATTCAGTGAGTGATTGACATCTACTTAACCGTCTCTTTGGTTTTTCCATAGAGAGATTCAGTGCACTACCTCTACCTATCCAAGATTTAGAGTTTCCATCAAGATGATTTAATTGGTCACAGCTACTCCAGGATTTCTTATCTCTACAACTCATGTCAAACAGAACAACATCTTCACCTGGCTCAAGAAAACGATTTCTGCTTTCAAAAAGCTGGGAAGCAGCATCCCTCCAAGGATGTGCAGGTACGTTAAAGTCACTAATATCCATTTCTTTAGGATTCAACCATGTTTGACGCTCCCGTTGAGGTGGTCTAACTGTTAGAGGCACATGCCCTTGGTACATTGGACAGCTTTCCTGAGCTTGAGAAGCAAGGGATTCAGCAAGAATATAATCATTGAGTTGTTGCCACAAAAGAGCTTCTATGAGACACTGATGGTCATAGAGTTCTGGTGGAATAACACCATGCTCTGTAAAGTTATATAAAAGATCCTTGTATCCATACTCATCTGCTGTTCCGTATAAGAGACGCTGTATTTCCTCAAGATAACGTTTGGTTGGAGAAATTACCGGATCTTGCCAACCCTGAGAATGCAAAGCGTCTTTAGAGATCTGAAATGCGGAAGTGGCTGCACTACCACTGGTTGTAAGAGTTGTTGAACTTGAATGGACATCCACCGTACTCTTTGATAATAACTGATCATGGCAGCTTTTATCATGTTCTTTTCCAGCAGAAATACTGTCACTGGTGCCTGCTTTGAAAATGCTTGATAACAAACCAGGAGACACACTACTTGTGCTGGTCTTTTGTTCCTCTTTTCCAAGTTGAGAAGTAGATGGCTGCAGTGTCTTTGATGGTGGTTCCTCGGTGACACTAAAAAGACTTTTGAGAAAACCTTTTTGAACAGAACCTTTTAAGTCCTTATCTTTATCTCCTGCATCTTCGGCGGAATGTATTTCTACAGGTTTAGTTCTCTGAATCTGTGGTCGGCCTTGTCCTGTATGTGGCTGCTTCGGTTCCTGAGTTGTCGGATCAGCAGGTGAGGATGCAGACTGTTCCACAGTAGCTGAAATTTTGTTTAGAAGGCCAGAGAATAATCCCCCTGATTCAGGTTGAGCTGGGGGTTGTCCAGACTTAACAGATGGCTGACCTACCTGTGCAGGTTGAGGTAGCGGTTGTTCCTGTGGTACACTGTCACCAGAGGCAAGCTTAAGAATACCTGAAAACAAGCCTCCACTCTGACTAGGCTGCTGAGTTGCAGTTTGTTGAGGGCCTGTTGTTTTGCCAGGTTGCTGTTGCGGCTGCTGTTGTTGCTGAGGTGATGTCTGACTGAATAGACCGGACAAGAAGCCTCCTTGCTGACTCGTTTGAGATGACTGTTGACCCGCAGGTTGGCCAGGTGCAGCTAGTTTTGATTTATTGCCTTGTTGAGATGCAGTCTGTGGAGTGGGCTGCTGTGGTGCATTATCACTAGCTGCTAATTTATTAAAAAGTCCAGATAATAGTCCCACCTGTTGTGGCTCTGGTACAGAGGCAGCACCTTGCTGAGGAATTTGGTTTTGTCTCCGCAGAGGTTGTCTGTTGCCTTGTTGTGGTTGCTGCTGGTTTCTACTAACAGGCGGCTGCTGCTGAGCTGGAGGAGTAGGGCCTGTTGAGAACAACCCAGAGAAAAAGCCCCCCTGTTGACTAGATGCTTGTTGGGTGGTCTTAGGCCCTGGTCTTTGTGTCTGTTGCTGTTCTGGTTGACTCCCTACTGTAGACTGTGGAGTAGTTGCATCTGTAATTTTGTTGAATAATCCACTGAGCATCCCTGCGGGACTATTGGGAGGTTGCTGGGGTGGGACTTGGCTTTGCTGTTGTAGGTTCTGGTTATGGCTAACTTGTGGATTAGGCTGGCTCCCAGGTTTGACTGTCTGCGACTGGTTTTGTGAGGGTTTGGTTTGGTTAGCAGGTGCAGAGTCTTGGCCACCAATTCCAAAAAGGCCAGAGAGGAAGCTACTTTGCTGAGGAGAATGTTCTTGCTGGGAACCAGTTTCTGTGAGTTTTAGCAAACCTCCAAACAATCCACTCGGTTGAGGTGTTGGTTCTGTTCTTGTGGTGTGTTGGGTATCCTGTGGGTCAGATGGAGCTGCTCCTGATAAAATCCCTGCTGACTGAGTAGAAGAAGTTGTCCCTTGACTCAAGTTTGGATCAGATCCTTCCATTTTTGCTTTATGGTCAGCCACCTCTGGTTGTAACTCTTGGCTAGTCGGATTTAATTGAGACCCAGTCACTGTGTCTGTGGCTTTTCTTAAGATCCCGGATAACAGTCCTCCAGATGGTGGCTGTGTAGAAGCAGGCTGTTCCTGTTTTGGAGTTGAAATTTGGTTAGATTGCCCTCCTAGTACTGTTGATGAGGACTGATTTGTAGAAGTAGAAACATCAGTGGCAAATTTTAAAAATCCAGACAACAGTCCACCTGACTGTTGTGCAGCAGAATTCTGTTGTATTTGGGGAGAAGACTGGGAAGGTGATGAAAACAGGCCTGAGAACAAACTGGTCTGATGAGGCTGACTGTCGTCTCCTTGGATTTTCTTCATAGAAGAATCTTCGGTTGATCCAAGTTTCAACAATCCAGAAAGAAATCCTTGAGTCTGTGAGGCTTCTGGTTGTGATTCGCCTTGTTCCACACACTTGGGAGGACCTTGATCTTTACACGTGACAGCTGATTCAGACTGAACATCTGGCTTGGAGTGGGAATCTTTTTCAGAAGATGTTTGCTCTTGAGACAATGGTTCAGTTTTGGAAACTGTGCCTTGTGTGGTATCAGAGAACATTTGTTCAGGCTGCAGCTCATTTTGGCTAGTAGATCTGGTTAATGTCACGGTGGGAGTCATTTGTTGCTTCACGGGTTCCTTAGCTGGTTCACTTGGGGTTACTTTAAAAAGGTTTGAAAACCATCCAGTTTCTGCGTTTCCTTTTGGTACACTTTCAAGAAGTGAAGCACGACTTGGAGAGGGAGTTCTCGTAGGGGCTGGGGATGGACTCTTTGGTGCGGCACTGGTATCTTCACCAGAGGCAAACTTAAGAATCCCTGACAGCATACCCCCTTCAGCCTTTGGTGGGGCTGTTGTTGTGGAAATATTTTCTGAGAAAAATGGAATTTTGAGTTTAGTGCCTAGAAAGGACTCATCTGCAGGCTTGGTATCACTCTGCTGGGAACTTTCTGGGGTAGATGTTGGTATTAGTGAAGACAGAGATTTCTTAAAAGGACTGAAAAATCCAGCTTCATCTGAACTGGTTTCAGGTTTTGTTTCCGATGCCGGTGAAGGTTTCCTTTGCTGGATATCAGGTAGTTCACCAGATGACTCTGTCTCTGGTAGAAGTTCTACTGACCCACTTTCAGTTTCTTGGAAAAGCTCGATTGACCCACTTCCCGTATCTGGCAAAAGATCAACTGATCCACTTCCTGAGGCTGTTCTCATTTCACCTGATAACTGTCGCTCTGATCCCTCTCTACTAGAACTGTTTACAGGCCCTTGCTGGGGGTCATTGATTGGTGCAGATGCACTTCTCTGCTCTGACGGCTGAGGTGACGGTTCTCTGGATGGTGGTGCACT
>VOQJ01019776.1:8055-19585 GCA_015052665.1 Apistogramma diplotaenia
TTTAAATGTGTGTGTATATGTGTATATGTGTAGAAGAATGGTTATGTGTGTACCGTGTGTGTGTGTGTGTGTGTGTGTGTGTGTGTGTGTGTGTGTGTGTGTGTGTGTGTGCGTGTGCGCCAGGTGTGACTTTGAAAGTAATGGAATACACATACGATGAGGACCTGGAAGAGCTGTGCCCTGTGTGCGGAGACAAAGTGTCTGGATACCACTACGGTCTGCTCACCTGTGAGAGCTGCAAGGTAATCAGGCAAACTTTAGCCGCGCGAGTGTTTTCATGCATATTTTTAAATAACCACAGACACTAAAACCTGCTGCTGCTCTACTGATTCCTCACAATAAGCTATTCAACGTCCTTCGAATTCGATCGAACAAGTAAAAAACAGGAAAGAAAAAATGCACAGCTCCACCATCCCAATAAAGCTGACGGGCGGCGCTTTTAATATCAGTCACAGTATGGCTCGATAAATATACAATTTATCCATTGCCATGGCCTCGATAAATTGTAAATATACAATTTATCGAGGCCATTGCCTTCTATGTCTTATTTTGAAATGTACAATGGTATTTTATTTTCAACCAGTTGTCCGGTACTGGTGTGTCGCTTCTGTTCAGGGCTTCTTCAAGAGGACAGTGCAGAACAACAAGCGGTACACGTGTGCGGAAAACCAGGAGTGCAAAATAGACAAAACCCAGAGGAAAAGATGTCCCTTCTGTCGCTTCCAGAAGTGCCTCAATGTCGGGATGCGGCTGGAAGGTACAGTTTGTTGCTATAATAATAATATTGATAATAATAATAATAATAATAAAAGAACAAGGACATATTTTGATGGTGTTTTGCCATTATTTACATTATTATATTAAAATTTCAAACTAATTTCAATAATCTAATCGTGACTGTATAATTAAATGTGTTTTCTTTTTTTATTAAATTTTGGAATATATATATATTTATATATAAATATATATATTTTGGAATATATATATATATGTGTATATATAAATATATATATATATATGTGTGTGTGTGTGTGTGTGTTTTCTTTTTTATAAAATTTTGGAATATATATATTTATATATATATATATTCCAAAATGTAATAAAAAAACCACATTTAATTATACAGACACAATTAGATGATCTTTTAAGATCCTCGTTTAAATGTGTCCTGATTTGTTGGTGGTGCTGTCATGCTGCTTGCTGGCGATCATGCTGTGTTTCCTGTGCACATGGGATGGGATTAATTCCCAGGCTGCGATGCAAAGGAAAGCACCTGCTTCCGTAGCACAAAAATGACACATTCTTGTCTTGCTGATAAAACTCCCGAGACTCCAGGGAAGAAGGAGTAAAGCTGCACAGACTCTGTGGGGATTCTTCTCAGCCCTAAAAAGGGAAACAAGCCTGTTATTTACTTTGATCGAATATTTGAGGATTACTTTCTCTAAGCGCTCCTCGAGCAGATCAGGACAGTGAAGGAGAATTGAGCAGATTGGATCCTTTTTCTGTATGTCAACCTGTTTTTCACCTTTTTCTCTCATGTGTGACAGCGGTGCGTGCAGACCGCATGCGTGGGGGTAGGAATAAATTTGGCCCCATGTACAAGAGAGACAGGGCCTTGAAGCAGCAGAAGAAGGCTTTGATACGATCCAATGGTTTCAAGTTGGAGAGCACAGCCCCTCCGCCAGCCTCTCCTCTGCAGGCAGACTACGGCTTCACTGGCACCCTGCACACCCTTCCCACCATCTCTAAAAGCCTGCTCCCCTCCACCCCAAGCTCCATCACTCCCACAGACTACGAGGCCAACCTCTACGGACCCCCATCTTTGGGCATGGCCATGCAGTCACACGTGCCCCTCACCACCCAGTACCAGTACACAGCCTTTCCCGGCCGGGCGATTAAAGCCGAGTGCCCTGACTACACCAGCTCCCCTGAGACTCTGACAGGATACCCCTACCCAGACATGTACCCCTCAGCCTCGCCGCAGCCACCCAGCCTGCCGCCGCTGGTTCTGGAGCTGCTGCGCTGCGACCCAGACGAGCTGGTGGTCCAGAACAAGATCGTGGCTCATCTGCAGCAGGAGCAAAGCAGCCGGGGTCGGCTGGACAAGCCCAGCACCTTCAGCCTCATGTGTCGCATGGCAGACCAGACCCTCTTCTCCATAGTGGAGTGGGCTCGGAGCTGCATCTTCTTTAAGGAGTTGCGGGTGAGTAGCAGACTCTTTACTCCATCCAAAAGGTGGAGATTTTTCAAAACTGAAACACATCTGCGTTTAGTTATGTTTTAATAAATGTGAAATCTACTTTTATGGCATTTTCTGCGTCATGAATGAACGAAATGAATGAAATTGCTGCCTAAACCCAGATTAGAAATTTCACGCGTGTATTCAATCGACAAAGAATTTTTCGTCCACTCGTCTGTTTAGATTTAGATCATCGTTTCTCTCAGTTATTTCAGTCACTCGAATCCCACATTCTGTTTCCCAGGAATTCACGGATCAAAATTGACAAATCGAAATAAAAATATGAAAGAAAACACATATTGATCCAGTGATGAGCAAGACAGTCACAGCACCTCTTTGGAAGAGTCAAACCTTTCTGAAGCTCTTTCATGGTTGTTTCTAAAATATACAGCAGTACAAAAAAATTAGAAACGTTCATCACATTCATATGTTAATGGAAGCGTTTTGCAAGGACGGCTGAGCCCATTCTTCCTTTATTTCTGTTTTCATTTTCCTCTAAAAAACAAAGCAAAAACACGGTGCTGTTGCTCTTTCTGAAAAGGATGAAGTCACACGTGCTTTTCAAAACGAAGCCGTTTGGTTTCAAATTTTATTAATAAGTTCACAGGCCTTTGGCCCCTTTTGCAAGAACAAATAAATAATGCAATTCAAATTTGATAAAGCGGACTCCCACGGCTGACTCACAACCTATTTGCACTCCATTCAGAAAGTGTTCCCCTGTGTTCCCCTGCTCCTGCATTAATGCAGAGGCTGTTTCTGATTTCAGGCTCATCAGCTGCTCAGCTCATTGTTACTGTAACTTATTTTACACAGCTGTGAACATGAGCTGCTTAACATCGAGTAACAGTTAAAAAGTTAATCTGTTACTTATTTTTTGACTGTGTTAAATAGCTGTCACAAAAACCGACGCCTTGATTCACGTTAGCTTTGATTCTGCAGCTCTGAGGACACTATTCTTTCACAAGAGTTTCTCTCATGTGGCTGATTATGGTGGAAACACATCACACAGGTGTTTGGATGGAGATAGGTTGGTCCAAACCGTGGCAACAAAATCCCCCCCGAAGCACAACAGAGTCAGTTTAGTAGTCCAGTCATGTGTCACCCGTCTGAATGCACAAATATTCTGAGTCAAAATGCTGGATTATTATTCTTTCCAGACAAATCAGACAGGTAACACGACAAAGAAAATATCACCTTCTTCAATTAGTCATGATATGATGCGTCTGTGCTGACAAGCAAACAGCTGTCAACAAGCCATGGCCAAAGAGATTCTACCAATTAAACAGTTTAACTAGCAACAAAAGGTTGACGCTGTCCTTGGTGAGATTTGGTCCTTGGTGTCTTTTCATCAAACGCAGTTTATTTACTCATGTACAGTCAGAGCGCTTCTGCTCCTTTCCTGCTTCACATGCAGTTCCTTGCAGATATCCACCCCTGGAGCTGCCGCAGGCTCGCACACGAGGAGCTGCACAGTCTCCTGCTGCAAGTTACTGTGGTGATAAATGCAGTCAGAATCCACTTCCCTCGGGATTTTAGCAAGCTGCACTTCCTGTCAGCAAACATTTAGTTTCTTTATGACTGGATGACATTCAGCACTTCATGCAGTCATCAGTTACTCACTCAGGCTTGCAAAAAAACCCAAAGAGCTAGAAAACGTAGCATGATGGTCTGATACACTCTGAGTCCAACACTTCAGCAGCAACACCTCGTTTCCAGTATTTTTCACATCATACACTTTGTTCCTTTCTTCAGTGGAAAATAATTTGGGAAAATGGACTCACACAAAGACTTTGTTTTTTTTTCTAATAAGGCTCAAATGATTCTGTTTTTTAAAACTGATACGCTGATGAAGTTTTGCGGATTTCCCTCTGGTCGACATATCTGAAGAAAATGTGTCCCCTCTAAGTAGGGAATTTTTGCCAAACAGCAGTCAGATCACAAATGGAAATTCACTGTCACAGTTTGCAGCACTGCAGAGTAAAATCAACCCTCGTTTACCTTCAGGCTTCATTATCATTGGTACCAAATGGTGCTAATCAACAGCATTTAGCCTTTTAGAGGAAAGGGAGAAACGTGGCATAATATTGCACAAATTAAAAAACAATTACAATTGTTAAAATATAATTAAATTAAATTAAATGATAAAAATTATGTTAGCAACGTTGAACAATAAATGCATTGAGAAGCTTTGTTCATGATCTACAGGCCCGCTGTGTGTGTGTGTGTGTGTGTGTGTGTGTGTGTGTTTGGAAAGGTGTATGGATTAATTGTACCTTCAAGCTTTCATTACATTATGTGTATCACTGTCCAGCTACATTTGGCAAATCTAAAATATGAAATCAGACCATGTTTCTGAGAACGCTGATTATTCTGCTTTATTGTTACTTTTCTATGTTTATTATCTTAGAAACAAACCTCCAATTGTGATGATGATGATTTTTTATTTTTTTTGCATCTTCCCACAAAAACTCAACAAGGTATCTTTGTGCTGTTATGTGACTGCAGCAGTCTTACAGTAAAGGAGGAAAGCACAGTTTTTACATTTTTTACATTTTAATATTTTGCCATTTTTAATCCATCCCCAAATATATCATTTTTTATTCACAGAAAACTTTAATATAACTTGATATTTAAAGTCTAACTATAACGAGCATGTGCACAGGAAGTGATGAGTTAAAACCGCTGAGTGTGTGAAGTGTGTGCTGCAACTCTGTCATAATGTAATAATATATTTGTATGTCCGCAGTGACATGGTGTCTTTGTCGCATTTGTTGGTATGCAGTTGAAACGATAGCTGAGCAAACAATGTTTCAATCAAGCAATATGAGCAGATTGTAATTTCAAATGAAACGATACAATTTCTCTCAGTTAAATGATATCAATACTTATTACCTTTGCACAAAATCACTGTGGGAAGCAGAAATCAATCTACTCTGGAGAGTCACGCAAAGTGCTCGAGTTTTTTCACAGCACATGATGTGGAGCGAGAGCAGAGTGTTAGCTCTACCTGCCTGCAGGTGTCATAAAGCCACTGCACTCACGGTGCCACAGTTTCACGTGTCTAACGTGAAGGGAGATCAGCTCAGCTTTAAAAACACACAGCAGTCCCATTCTGAATGCCTACATATTAATGTACAGCTGGCAACATTTGTTAGTGTTGAAATGATGCAGTTTAATTCAAAACTGAACATAGAAGATACAAAGCTGATTTTCTTATTGTTGTTTCCAAATATGTTGCATCAGCAGTTACACATTTATACTGCAGTCAGCGTAAATGCTTCTTTACATAGAAATAAGCTGGCGCCGGCAAATGAATTACGATTAACCTTAGACTTCATCGTCTAAGAAAAGCACTTCAATCAGGCTTAGAAATTTTTGTAACATTATGTGTCTCATCGGTAGTTTATCACAGCTCATTCATTATAATTAATAATATTAGAATTAGAACTAGAACATTGCTTTTCCTGTTTGTGGTCTTGGCACAGTCACGTACTTAATCACAGTGAGAACAATAATAAATCAGGGCTGGTTTTCGCGCTAAAAATTAGTAATTTGGCATCATAATATCCACCCATCCTCTTCCGCTTATCCTGTTCAGGGTCACGGGGGGAGGGGGTGGAGCCTATCCCAGCTGTCATAGGGCGAGAGGCAGGGTACACCCTGTACAGGTCGCCAGCCTGTTGCATGGCTGACACAGAGACAGACAACCATTCACTCCTATGGGCATTTAGAGTGGCCAGCTAACCTAACCCCAGTAAGTGCGTGTCTTTGGACTGTGGGAGGAAACCCACGCTGACACGGGGAGAACATGCACACAGAGGGAAAGGCCCGGGCCGAGGTTCTCTGTGAGGCAGCAGTGCTAACCACCATGCCACCGTGCTGCCATTATAGATTATAGTAATATATATTATAAATGCATTTTCTAAGAAACATTGCTGGTTAGACACAAACGTGAAACTGACATCTTCTCTCACATGATACATACGCAGCGTTATTTGCCTGCCAGGAGCATCTTTTTATCCACATCAGATGCACTTGTGTTGGCAGTTACACCATTTTCACGTACAGTGGACAGCCAGCGTGGACAGTGAAAACAAAGCTGTCCATACTTTGCCAAGAAATACTCCCGCTGAAAGAGCTGCTTCCCTGGGCTGGATAATTACATTCCATGCAGACGATAACGGGGGAATGTCAGCTCTCCTCTGCAGCTCTTCTCCGCGCTGCCTACATTGTTACTACATTATTTGCAGAATGAAAGCTATCGATTTGCACAGAGGTGGCCTTTGTCTGTCATAGGTTTGACCTTCTGCTCACCTGGTGATGATGGAAAACAGGGCGGAGGTGTGCATAATGTGAGTGTTTACTTAAAACAGATGTCATTTATAAAGATGACATTACAAACAGGAGGCTAAACTGTAGTTTGTAATTACTTCAGGCTGAAACGAACTAAATATTAAATATTGAACATAAAATAAAAAAGCCTTTAGATTTGCTGAATGCTGCTTTCTGATCATGAATCCTTGTATGTGAAATACAGTGAATTATAAGCTCCTGTATAAGCAATGCATAGGCTTTTTGTGTCCATATAGTGCTTCTATTTTATATACTCACCAATGTTGCACTCACCAGTTACTAAACATATCACGTGCTGCTTCTTACCTGACATGTGAGTGATTGACTGGCTAAAGGCAGGTCTGGTACCGTATCCCCAAGCAAAGCATGTTAATTCCACTTGGCCTTGTTGCAGGCAGACTTGCTACTTTGACCAAAACTGCTGAAACTAATATATTTCCTTCAAAGTGACCCATACTCTGTTTTTCTTAGCTGATAAGAAATGGCACTTTAGCCTCTGCAGCTCAAAAAGTAAAAGCTGTCTTTGCAGGACAGCAGTAACAGACGCACAATGGGATAGTCAAGTGCATTCATATACAGTAAAGATAAGAAATAATAAAATCAAATGCAAAACATTTTGACTTTCGTGACTTTATGAACCCACAGTTATTTCCCTCTAAGCGTCAGTCAGAGGTTCATCAAAATATTACATCTGAATATGAATGATTCAACCAGCTGAAATCCTTCACTTTTTATCAATCTGAAAACCAAAAAAGTTTTTCTATTGTCTGACCTGAGCTGCCAAGAAGGAGTCAGTGAAGCTCTCACACTGACGGGTTGCTGGTGACCCATCAAAGGTTTCACGTCAGCCACTTTCAGGGACTAGAAGAGTTTTCTTTTAAAATAAAGTCCATACGTTTATATTAGAATTACAGTTATTTTTGTTCCAAATAGGTGATCATTTTATAAAACGAGTGAACTGATTCCAAACCCTGCCACAGACCCTGGAGGGGTCTAAACTTTGTGAAACCTTGTGCCATGTGTAACACAAAAATACTGTCATAGTTATTTGTTTTGCAGAGGGAAGTATGAGTGTCGGATTGGTATCGGCAGATACCCACGACTGCAGTATTGCGGTGTTGGTAGCAGACTGTTACTCTGGAAATTCTCTTTTTGTGGCTCAGCTGACAATTTCATAAAATGCTGCTGTCACATGTAAAATATGACTCTTGACAGGTGTGTTAGCTGATGTATCGGTTTCAGCCGAGCTCCACGCGCTAACATGGAGAGACAAAAAGATTAAGCATCCATGTGGTAGATGAAGTAAAGCCTTTCTGCCCACATTCAGTCTGATTCTTCACAGCATTTTCTTTTCTTTCCTTTTCTGTGAACACTCAGCTGCAGCTGAGTGTCCAGCTTCTCCTGGAGAGGAAGCGAAGGAGGTCGCCGAGACCTCTTGCTTCCTTAACCCCTTCCTTTATCACTGCATGCCCAGACCCCCACCAATGCACCGGTGCAGATGAGTGTGTGGCAAGATTGGACCCACTGTGACTGATATACAGCTTCATTCAAATGGACTGTCATTCTGTCAGCTCCATGTCAGATGAATGGGGTCTGGGCCTATTAGCAGCTGTGGCCACAAAATTACTGACTGCTGTGTCCTTCACTTTACAGACAATATTGTGGCAGGGGGATTGTGGGTCTGATAGTGCTGGGCGGGGTCTCAGCCTGAAAACACACGCGTACACCCTCCCCCAGCGCAGAGCAGAAAAGGGAAAGGTGGGGGTGTTGTGGGAGAGGTGAGAAGGCTGGAGAGGTCTTAGGCATTGCTGGTAAACACACAGCATGGGCCAGTGTGGCAGGACACACACAGACACACACACACACGCACACACACACAGCCATGACTAATGTACTGTAAATAGACGTCAGTGATGTAAATGTATCATTTCTTCAGTCAGAAACAACCTGAATGTCAGAGTGAGTTTATAACGAAACAATATCCATCAGGATTTTCTTTAGTTTGTCTTTTTGTTCACCTGGTTTCATATCTGCTTTTCTTCCCATCTGTGTGTGTGTGTGTCTCTGTGTGTGTGTGTGTGTGTGTGTGTGTGTGTGTGTTTCCTGAAGGTGGGAGATCAAATGAAGCTGCTCCATAACTGCTGGTCTGAACTGCTGGTCCTGGATCACATTTTCAGACAAGTACAACACGGAAAGGAAGACAGCATCCTGCTGGTGACCGGCCAGGAGGTAACAACGTCCCATCAGCACAGCAGCCAGACTGCTTCATGCACTTACAGCATTGCACTTCATGCAGGGGTTCTGATTTTGTATCTGCTTGTGCAGTTTTCTTTTCGGAGCTGCAGCTTTAGTGTAAAATCACATGTACAACGTGTTTATTTAAAAAGACTTGTCTTTAAACCAAATCAATAACATCTTTGAGTTTTTTATTGCTGCTGATGGTTCTTCTTTTAATTCTGAAACTCAGTCTTCATTTGGTTACTTCCATCATCTAGAGCACAGATCCTCATTCGAAACACTTCATCTGCCAGCAGCTAAAAAGGAAATTCTTGCAAAGGTCGGTGGCTCTACAGAGACAGTGGGATCCTCTGGAATGGAAATTTAACCAATTAATCTCTGAAATCCAGTTCGTCAGGGATCCACTTGGAGCCAGTTCTGTTTTCTGCCTTCAGATCATGTCCTCGACAGTTTGGGTGTTCAAAATATAAATACATCACGTCTGTGTTCTCAAAAGTGATGTAAGAGCCCTTTGGCATTAGAATTTAATAGGGCTTCTGATTGAGGATTGGGAGTGGGCTTTGTTTTAGCCACATACGGCACTAAATCAGGAAGTATTCAAAAAATAGAGCATTTTCCCATTTCAGATTGTTTTTCTCTTATTATCATCCCTTTGATAGACAACTAGGCAAGAAGTCTATCAAAGGGATGCGCGGCAGCCAAATCTTAACCCTAAATGGCTCAACGTGGTGGATAATTAATTAAAGTCTCATGAATATAAGGTGGATGGAACATAACCGGCGGGCTGCGTTGCAGGTGGAGTTGTCATCCATCCTGTCCCAAGCTGAGGGGACCCTGTCCAGTCTGGTCCAAAGAGGTCAGGAGCTGGCAGCGAGGCTGCAGGTGCTGCAGGTCGACCGCAGAGAGATTGCCTGCCTGAAATTCCTCCTCCTTTTCAACCCAAGTGAGTCAGCTTGTTTGTGCATCATTTCTGCAATACGATGAGGGGATTCATAAATAAAAGCAAATAACTACCATCCCGCAACATTATCATTGCTCCCATCTGACTCACTGCGATGTTTTCTGCAAACTGCTAATCAGTTTATCACGCTGAAGCGGCTGAAGGAGGAGACACAATACAAATATTCCTGAGAGAAAATTTCTTCTACTAAACATTAATATTTTAAGTACTGTAAAGGTGAATCTTTTGACCTCGTTGCAAATCAAACTGTTTTGAAAAGCGTGAACTTATGTGTGCGGTCTGTAAATCATGTATTTTTCAAAGGATAGCAGATGCAAAAATCAATCAACTTCATGGAGCTGCACGGCCATACTGATGCTGTCTTTTCTCGGATTTTGAATAGCAACACTGACATCCTAATGAAAAAAAAAATCACAATTGCAGATAATCTGCAGAACCCTTTTTATCTATGAGGTTACAAGTGTTTTCCAAACTGGCCTTTTTCCCTCCAATAAATTCACTTAATTAAATTTCTAGGCTTGACAAAAGCTGTTATTAACAAAGACATCCTCCTCCATTGTCCACTAATGGTATTCAAAAGAAGCGTAATGGATGGGTCTATCATTTGATAGCAGGACTGGCATTCATGTAGCGGCTTGTGCAGATGGAGAGAGCATAAATGTGGCTCGCACAGATTCCCTGAAGTGTTTGCTGTTTAGCACTGGCAAAGCAGGGAACAAAGAGCTTTTTGAATGAGGAGAGCACTTGTCATAGGCAGAAAATATTTGCTGCCTTTGCCAGTAGCTCCTTTGCTTGCGCTGTTGCTTTCCCTCATCTTCAGAGTCAGGTTTGTCAGGGGTAATTTAATTGCCCTTAAGCAGTTTGAAAAGATGATTCAGAACATTGATTCAAAACATTTAATTACTGTGTGAATGGTTTCTGAATGATGGGCTCAGCTGACGCTGAATGCCAGTCCACCAGAGGGCTAGGCTATTGTCTCAAATGTACCACGCACACATAAAAACACACACGTGGCCACCCACACACAATCACCTTGCTAAATGCATAAAGCATAGGTACATCATACACATAAAGCCCAGTACATAGTATCCATCCCTTAAATGAATGGGTTATGAACTCATTTAAATTGATTTTGAAATAAAGCTTTAATATTCAAGTCCTCCTGCACCTTTTGCTCTTCACTTGCATGCAGCCGAAGCCTCGTCAGCTCAGATTGGTTAGCGGGTTTGCGCTCCGTCCATGGAGGTTATCTTGTTGGCTAATTCTGGTGGGTGGTTAATGGCATTTTTAATTTGGTTACAGTGAAAAGCAAAAGGTAAAGACAGCTTTTCAAAACTTTGGAAAGACAAATAAAAAAACAAAACACTGCATTTGGTTTGGTTGTAAGTGGTTTAGCAGACATGTCTCCTGCTTTCCTCACTGACATTTTATCTGGTCGGGAGCTGCTTGTCATCAGTCAGCCCACAGCATCCAGCACACTGCCTGAGATTACTGTATGACAATTTTAAAATTACAGTTTCTTTTCTTTCTCGTGTCATTCTCCCAGTTTGGGAGTCGCTCCTCTAAGTGTTCTGGTTACCACGGGGACCACCTTCCACAGCCTTTCTGGCTCTTCTCTGAGCCCCTGATATTTATCGACCTGAGCCTGGTTTTGTTGGAGAGTGATTCCTATACATATATATATATATATATATATATATATATATATATATATATATATATAATATATAAAAAAAAAA
>VOQJ01019779.1:14855-29574 GCA_015052665.1 Apistogramma diplotaenia
TCGTCTTTGTTGTTCCCTGAAAGTAAAAAGAAATGGGAAAAGGTTTTTTGAGTTTTTAAAAAAAAAAAAAAAAAAAAAACATCTCATAGGCTCACTGATCTCAAAGCCATGAGGTGTATATGTGCGCATGTGTGTGTGAGGATGTGTGTTTGTTATGTGGGTGCAGGGATGGACCACTCACAGCGAACACATTAAAGCATTCCTATTTGCCCTCCGCTTGCAGAATAGCAAGCTTGAAGCCGCATCTGTTCTGTCTCTTGTCAGTCTCTGTCTTTTCCCCCCTTTTCCGTACCGCCACAACCCATTCTTTAAAAAAAAAAAAGACTTTCCCTCGCAGATGGAGACGGAGGCCTCTATGCCGACAGCAGCTGCCTCTGCTTCAGATCTTCTGGCACATGTGGAGTCTGGACTTGGACGAAGAGGTGGCATCTTTCCACACCTTGCAGGAGAGGCCCTTGGCACAGTCACAGCGCTGGAAGAGTTCCAAGCCGTGAGAGCCTTTCTTCCTCTGCTTGGTGCACACTTCTCCCTGCCTCAGCACCGGTTTGCAGATTTTGGTCCAGAAATGGCGGGCGCAGCAGTAGCCATCTGAGCAATCTGATGAACGCAAGCAAGAGTCACCCTCGTGCCCTGGCAGAAGAAGACGAGAAAAATGGATGAGCAGCGATAAACCAGCAAAGAGTAAACTCCAAACTGTGTATTGAACTGGCATAGCTGGAGAAAGATACACCAAAGTAAAGGATGTAAAATGAATGTTCCATATATATCCTGCATCCCTGACGAGCCCCACTTTGCTGACTAGTTATTCCATTATTCCATCAGTGTGATGGGCTGTTAAGTCAGACTGTTTTCCACTGATTTAACATCACTGAATTTTTGGGTTGAGTTTTCTCAAGTGGCAACCTGCACAAGCCCATTATAATGTAATAATGTGTAAGGAGAGCAGGCGAGTCAAGTACAAATAAAACCAAATGGCCTTATTTATGGCAGCTTTAAGCACTACTGCTATTTCCACAATTATTTTAGCATTGCAGCCTGCTGTCTTGAGGGTGCATTTAGAGTTTAGTCATTTAAGTGTGTCATTAAACAGATTAGTATATTGATAGTCCCTTAGACTGATTTAAATCAGGTGACATGAATGCTAAGCAGGGGCCTCAGTGAGCTATTCGCTTCAATTATTCCAGAGCTGCATTCTGTGGTTTGCACTGGTGTATCATGGAAGGTATGCTATCAATGAAACTGCTTGTATGGATTTAAGTAGATGCAGAAACAGCAAAGGCATTGTGTTTTTTTTCTAGGATCCCCATGCTGTGTTTGAAGCACATAGGCGCAGGCATTTGAGCACAGGGGCAATTCCAGCATAGCTGCTGTACTGCAATGCTTGTGAACTCTTTAGGATTTTCAGAGAGTCAATAAGAAAATGATTCAGCCAACCAGTCCAGGTTAAGTGAGAGTGAGAGCAAATATAATATGAAAGCAATGCTGTCAAACTTTACCTTTTAGAGAATGCTTGGCATGTCCCTTCCCACTCTTCCTCCAGCCATCATCTTTGGAGGAGAGCTTGATGTGTTCATCTAATGCTGAGATGTGAGGTGAGATCACGCTCTCAGAGATGGGGACACAAATAACTGCAGGCATAAAAACAAGAGAAATATATAAAGGCAACGAAAACACCAACCCTGTTAAGTTTTTCAGAAAAACAAAAAACACGGAGCAGATTGTTAAAATTCATCATCCAACTGACAAGTCAGAACCAATTAGTATCTGTGAAATGTCTGTTAAATGAACGTTTTCAGAGCATGATGAAAATAACTCCTATATGAGTTAGTTTTAAACAAAGAGCAGTTTCCGCCTCTGCACATGCTCATGCTATCACACTACAACATGTGACCACTGATTCCTAACCTCTGGGCCTCAGTTCAGCTGCAGTTCAGGGTTCTGTCTGAAAGCACGTGTTCAACATGATTTAAATGTATTGGCTCTATAACTGGGAGCCCCTTTTTCAAGAACATTTGAATAAAACCAGAAATCTAATTTTCATTGCCCTGCAGTCGTGATGGAATTGAAACTGAAATGCACCACAATCGTGTGTGTGTGGATGTGTGTGTGTGTGTGTATTCGTACAGTTGCTGCAGCGGTTCCCGGGGCAGCACATAGCATCCCGATGACAGCGCTTCTTTCTCCTGCGGCAGGTGAGGCAACGAGAAGGAGCCTGTTGAGGGCTGTGGCAGTAGCTGCCCACACTGCACTCCCTGTCATTGCTGCAAGGGTACACCTGGAGACGGAAAACATGATGAATTTACTACATGAACATGTCTGTTTATGAAACGACCTGTGAGAGCAGAATTTTAAATCAGCGGTATGCACAGCCACAACAGCCAAATCTAAACTCCATTGTCTGACATCATTTGCACTGCTGACGTGGCATTTTTCAATGCTCACTGATGTAGTGTGAGGAGCTATGCTGATGCCAGTTCGGTTGCAGATTAATCACCCAGTTATGTCAAAAGCACATTAAAAGTACTCTCAAGTCCTCACAACACATTTTATGCAAAAATAAACAGCAAATGTTGCCTTTTGATATCTGACTTTGATATATTTGCCAAAGTGACATCGAGCAACATAAAGCACATGCACATGTGGCTGCAGTGTAAACACAGTTCCCTTAATTGCATCTGCAGGGTCGTTATTTTCTTCTCTGGAAAGACGCGCATCAGACCACTTGCTGGAATGTCACAGAGTGCCCACTGGACACACGGTTCCCTCGGGAACCTGGATCCCGTCAGCATCCGAGGTCATGAAACAGTCTCTTTTTTTTCTGGGCCACTGAAACATCTTGAGATGGTAAACTAATCTCCACCCAGTATTTTTAATTCAACATGGCATATATTTTCTTGTAAAGATTTTGTGTCTCCCACATGTCATCACCCCACTGTCTGTTCACCAAATTAAGTGCTGTGGTGTACATGGCATCACTGTTTGGTAGTTTTTGCTTGCAATATTGCAGTACATTTCCAGACATCATGATTGTGGCAAGTTTCTTCGGAGCATAGTTAAAACAGGATGAATTGAATTTCCCGTTATGTCCAGGAGTCTTTGCGGAGACCCCTGAAAACAAAAATACCCAATTCACCTTTATAACATTGGTGGGAGGTCTTTTCTTTCTAATCTGCAGCAGGTCTTCAATTGTACTGATCAAAGTTTCATTTGGACCAAATACACATTTTCAGAAAGACTGAACTGAAGCCCAAACGTTTATTTGCTGCGTTGCAGCTGGATGCCAGCATCTGGTTATGTATTTGCATATTTTCCACCTCTCATGTGCTAATCAGCAGTATTTTCCATTGCTAGTCACCTCAAAGTTGAGATTAGTTTAATGTGTTACCCATCCATACTGCACATAATGGTTATTTCTCCGTTCACACAGTTTCTGCTCCCCACATGCTAATAGTGTCTTTGTGAGTGTGCACCAGTGTCGATTAGCGCCACAGAAAAACTATAAATAAAAACTTTTCTTTGAGGAGAGAAATTTTGGATTCCTCTAAAGTTCCCCAGTTGTTTATTCTAGCTTTTTTAAAAGGCTACATTACAAGGATACAAATTTAAATCTCTGAAAAAGAAGTTAAAAACATGTTTTAATGTTTAATGTTTTGCAGGCTCAAGCTAAAATCTGCTCAATTTCTTTGTAATTACTGGGTGGCCCAAAGACCCAAAACCTTAGCAAATTAACCCAAGACTGTCTGAATGGGTAGATACCACTGGAGGTATGCAGGGAAATATATTGTTTGTTTTTGGTGAAATTACTACAGGCTGCGGTCCCTCTATACCAGGTTTAAGGGGACAACATGTTGTAGGGATTAACTTACTCTCACTTAATGTTTTTTTTTCTTCCAAGGGCCAAACTATACCACCATTAAAATTACCAAACCAAGGCAAACGGCTTCAGCTTCCCTTAGTGTCCTCCAACTGCTCACAGGCTTGCATTTCATTAGCCAATCATGCTCCTTTACAGTCCATTTGCCTTTGTTTTTGCTTTAGCATTTCTTGTTTTTACACCAAAAGGCTTGAGACATATTATGTAGCCAAGAACACAAGGGCTTTTACATGTTTTTCCTTAATGAAGGGACCACACAGAGAAAGCTTAAACTTAACTATCCATAGCAGTGAGAAATGCAATTAAAGCCAAACTCGCTCTTCTGATAACAAGCGTGTACACCGACATGAGGCTTTCTTTATTGGAACCACCGTCTTGATGATTCCACACACATGGGAGTCCCTGTGCCATTAGACTTGGAGCAAGAGCAAAGGAGTTTGTCCCTAAATCGCAACACAAATCAAAGACGTTTGCTGACAAATTAAATATTGTCACGAATTTGCACCAAACTCATCAACACAGGGGGGCATTTTAAACAGCTGCAGGGTGAGACACACACACGCTTGCACACACACACACACACACAGATTTCAGGCCACTGTGTTGCTGCAATTGCTGAACATTGTTCCTTCATTTTCATTCAGTTTAATTTGGAGGATATGTTATATAAAGTGCACCACATATTTGCACATCAGAACACCTGTCCACACATAACCAAAAAAAATTAGTTTAAAAGGAATATATTAGTAAATTATGTTCACTGAACACTGACATTTGCACAACATGTTTTGGTGGCACTCCACTGCCGGCACAACATCCACATTTCCCTGGCAGCGTACTGACAGATTTGATTTATTGTAGCTTACCACTGACAAACATGGAAGAGTCAACATGTGAGTGAACATAAAAAGAGGTTTAAATCAGAGTTAAATCATTACAGCCGCAGTAAATATAACAAACTCCTTTTGGGGGTATAAAGGTCAGTAGAAAGGAACTGCCATCCCCAAAAGAACAGGCGCCATTCCAGACGTCAATGTGCACCACATGTTTAAATCAGCTATCAACAATATCAATATTTCAGCACATTAGAAGTTGTTACTCGTGAGCTTTAGCTTCAGAAAATGAACAAGATTAGACCTTTTGGAGGGTTGCCATGCTGACTTTCTCAGACGGGAAACACATGGATGCAATGATATAGCCATAGAAAAATGAGCTGAAATATTAAACTGAATGCTCATCTATCATTATGACAGATTCCCATAATGCAAATGATTAGCATTGCTGATGAAAGCAGCAAATCCCCGATGCTTTATGGATTCCAAAAGTTTCTTAATTGCTCAAAGGTTAAGAACTGTTGTCAGGATATGGAAAGGTCATAAGCAGGAGGAAGCAGCGAGAATTCAGCCTTATCGATTGCTGAGAAATGAAAGCCACCTGCCAGCTCCTCTGAAGCTCATTAATAAACACTATAGACTTTCCCCAGCTCCCAGTCTTTACACTAAGCTCAACTAATAACTTCCTGGCTCAACCTCTCTACTTTACACACATTAACTCAGCGCTGATTTCCTTTAAAGAAACACGCACACTGCGGTGGACTGTCGAGAAAAGAATATGCTGGAAATGTGGCCTGAACAGAAGTTCAAGATTTTTTTTTCCCCTGGCAACAAAAAGATTCCTGTTATCTAATGAAGACAAATGGATCTAGTCACGTGCAGCAGTACTTCAAACTACCTGCATTCAATCCTATCTGTCTTTGTGAGCCAGCAGGTTTGCATGGATCACAGTGCATGGGGCACGGTGGGAGTGAGGCTCACCTCTTCCATCATGGCTCAAACTGCAAGACACTCCTTTGAAACCCAATGATACAAGGCTGGCCCCCTAAATCACAGGTGATGAACTTGCCTTATCTTGTCATGTTATAAAACGCCTCCTTTGCAACATCTGAGGGACAAGGTTTCATTTGGGATGCATCTTATTAATCTCATATCTCGTTTTTTTTTTCTGTTGCTCCCTTATTTTTCCTTAGACAGCCTAGCAACATAAAAGCACAGCTTTGGATCCTGCATAGGAAGTGGGTTGAGCGCTGTGTCCTCTCGTGGCATGCTGGTGAGACGATAAAGGAAGAGACAGACAGAGAGCAATAAGGGAAGCCCCCGGCCCTGTCTCGTGTTGCTCTCGTGCTGGTAAAGCTCTGTGGCTTTGAAGAGGAACCTTAAATGTGCGGGAGCAACAATCTCCAAGGGATTTACTGCAGGATATACAGGGCTTTGAACCCTCTCCACTAGTCCCTTATTTACCTCTCTACAGTCATTCCAAAGTGCTGATATAATTCAACAGCAGAGCCCTGTAATTCCAAAAAAAAATAAAAAATAAATAATGCTAAGTATGTCTCATCTCCTCTTTGTTTTGAACTTAGGCACAACCAGTATGAAAACTGGACAGCAGCAGTAAAACAACAGAACAAAATGGTAATTTAAGCCCCCACAGTGCAGCTATTTATGCTCAAGCGACAAAAAAAAATACTGAGCAAAGGTGATGTAAGAGACTGACAGACAAGAGGTTGGGGTGGCTGGATGGGCCAACAAAATATCTGACAGAACGTCAGCTGACATGTTGGAAAACTGCATTTTTGTCGTTTGTTTTTAATGTGATGGATGCTGAAGCTCAGAGTTGCCAAAAACTGTGAATTGAATTAAAGTATTTTTCTATTTTGAGCATTTTTTTAATGTTGCAGATGCATCAGATCAGATAGCATACGAAGAAATGGAGAAATTGTGTATTTTATTGTTTAATTTGGAGCACTCCTAATCTTACTGCTGAATGGAACTCTGATATGGACCTCCAATGCAAACACTAATAAAACTCTAATAAAACCTAAGGCAGAACTGCTGTCTGCTGCATATGGCAGAGAATCACCTTTATGAACCATGACAGGAGTGAAGGTTGTCTTTTTGATTTAACTATTAACTGTAAAATTATATTTTTTAGCATGCTTTACAGGGATTTTGTGTGAAAAAATGCAACAAAGCTAAAGCCTATCCTTAAACATCCGTCCTCTTTGCGCTCCTTCAGAGCTCAGGCTCATAACCTGAGGCAGTGAATGGTGTTAATGAGTGGCAGGGGCCTTAAAGAGTCAAACAAACGATGTCACTGGATAAACAAACTTCATATGCCCTGAAAGCACAGACGGCCGCTATCAGATAACATAGGGAAGACTGCGCACAAGTCACTCATACAAACCCTGTCCTCAGACGCAACTCGGCGTCTTTCATCACTCAAAACACATGTGTTTATAACCGTGTCCCTTTGAGCAGAAGGATCCAAATTCTCTAAAAACGAAGCCTTCCTTAAGTTAAGTATACATTCTGACTTGATCTTAGTCATTGTACGAGAAAGGTTCACAGTCACTGTACGTGAGCGGCCTCCTCAAAGACTCTCAGGGGGAAAGCGCGTGATGGTACCGTGGGAGGCGCGCAGTTTTAAAAAGGTGTAATCTTGTGAAATGAGAGGCGCACTGGGTCTCTTCTCTCATTAACAGGTTTAATTGCAGTAAAGGTGGACTCCGCATGAGAACCCTAATGGTTCTGGCGCAAAGGCCTCATGGCACCCGAGGGACCCACAGACTGGAAAACCCGCAGAACCGAAGACTTAAACACAAACAAGCAGTCACACCTTTCCCTGCCTTTTCTCTCAGCTCATTAGGATCACGGAACAGTCATTTTTGGCTGGGGGAGAGGGGGTGGTATATTTTTTTTATAGGGAGAGCCTTCAGTGACCGCTTGTTAAAGTAAACCCTCTGGTGAATTCAATAAAGCAACTAGTTAAGGCCGACTGACCGGCTGCTGATGTTTTACAGACGCGTAAAGCACGAATGCCGCCAGAGTGTTGGTTCCCCTGTGGGTTCAGAGGTTACAGTGGTGAGCGCTGCCTGCCCATGCTATCCATTTCTGTTGATTCCCTTCCAAGAAGCCAGCAGTGCCACCCACGAGCGCTGGCTGTCAAGGTTTTAGAGGTTTTGGCTTTGTCGGTTTTACTCCAGTCAGACTGACGTGAAGAGGACGAGACAAAAGGAAAACAGCCGGCCGTTTGCCCCTTCTGTACACGAAGGAATTGCCAAACGCCTTCCCTGGTTTGTGCGTGTGTTTAATATCACCCTTATGGCCAACCTTTGTCAGCAGCTACAGGAAATCAAAGCACATTAAGTTGTCAAATGCTTCCTTTAACCCGAAAGCTTTGACCAGCAGTTCTAATCTGTATACAAAACCAAGTGACACCCCGCTTTCCTGCTGCAGCCGCTCTCCTTCACTCGTCTCCCGCAGTAATTTGCTATAGAGTGAAATAAAAGCCAATGTGGGCCATTAACTATGAGAGAGTTTCAGGACCCCAGACCCGTCAAACCATGTTAAAATGTTGGTTGTACTAACAGAAAAGTGTGTTTGTCTTTTTCATTCTTTCTTTTAGTGGATACCGGGGGGAAACTTGAGATTGTCGTTAACATAACTGGGAATTTCACATTTCCCAAACCCCAATTTGCTTACTCTCCTCACGGATTGTGTCAAACTTAACAGTATTATAATGTATTCATGGTACTGTATATCGGCGCCAAAGTCTCCTCCCAAAGCAGATGCCAAAGGAAAACTTGAGCCGACTCATGCCCTTTTCCCCAGTCTTCACCCAAGCCCTCACACAAGCGAGAGTAGAGAAGCACCTCAAAGATGAAAATATAGGGTGCCAAATGCGCGCGCGTGTGTGTGCGCGAGCAGTGTGTGCGTGGGCAGTCTCAGGTACTGTTATTGCAGAGCCTCACAATAAAACAGATTTAAAAAAAAAACGTGTCCTGTTGTCTGCTTCAAAATTAATTCTGTGCGACACTTTTCCGTTGCAGAAACACCAGCAAATCAGACTTTGATTTATTACGCTATTTAATACGGCTATTTACAAATAGCCGCTGCGTGATGAGAGGCAGAAGGACAGTGCAGCTCGCTTACCATCGTCAAGCCACAAGTCTGGCCACGGCTGAGCTGCGGCTGTTTCTTTACCACTCTGGAAAACCTCATAAATGATATTAGCCGTCCTCATTTGGACCCAGTACACCATGACATTATGCTTTTGTAACAGTATGGTGGTTTCTGCACACGCAGATTGTTTTCCCTCAGTCCACTCTTCCAAACCATTCCAAATCACTGCAAAGGCAAAGATGTAACCAGGCGCTCAAATTGTGGTCTGGCAGGAAGGAGCTTTTCCATAATTCTTCTGTATAAGCTGGATGCCTCCTTTCTCCAAACTAAGCATTTCACTGATTTGCAACATTATCATAAAAGGCGAACTGAAAAGGCCAAGTGTAAGCACAACAGGTGAGCCCAATCACGGGGGCGCGGGGGGGGGAGGGGGGCACTACCTGAGCTGATGGCCAGACTCTGGGAGATGTGGCAGTGCCATCTGCTGCTCGCATACTGTGAGACATCAGGACCAACTCTCAGCGCTGCATATTGAAAGTCCCACGAGTCAATTTAAGTTTGAAGTGATTTTTTTTTTGCACTTAATCAACGTTTTGTAGGAGATTAAGACCTGACATTTGTCATCTTCTTTTGCTTGAACGTTGCGCCCTGCTTGTTTCATCCATGCATGCCTGCCTTCCAGGTGGATTAAAACATCCACCTCTGAGAAATTATTGGCTGGATTGCAGTTTTTCCTGGCCAAGCCGCAGTTCTAATTCCTCATTTGGTAAATCGAGTATAATGTTCACAGTTTTGTAATCCCACGTTTGCTCTCACACCACAGTAATGCCGCACTTGGTTGAAACAGCAGGGATCGATAACTCTTTGAGTGGGTATTAAGTGGTTGGTAAGAGTGGCCCCACAGAATCTCATAATCCCAGCAAGCGCCTGGACCACTTTAATGACACTCAGATCCCAGACAGAAAATTACCCCAAGTGTTAACTTTTCTCACTTTTCTGCTGGCATTAATGATTTACTGTGGAAGTGTGCTGCACCCGACTGTGGCGTCAGGTTTGAAAGGCAATTAGGATTTATGAGGGGTCCAATCTTTCCAATTCCTAATAACGATCCGCACATGACAGCTTTCTGAAGGTATATTACAGCTTTTTTATGCAAAGGAAAAAGCTCCACACTGATTATCACTCAACAATCATAAATTGGAAAGGGGAACTTCTGAAAGAATAAAGTTATTATTGTCATATTTTATAAATTATCTCCTTGGTACCAAAATAATAATAAAAAATAAGTGCTTTGACATCTCAGTTGAAATTTTGTCAAACTGTAAAATAAATGAAGTTACCTGGATGTTGTGTTTCTTAGTGACAGTGGCGGAGCGGTTGGTAGCCGGTGTCGGTATTTCTTCAAGCTGACCGGGCTTGATGGAGTTCGCCTTGGGGCGCGCCTCTGATACCTGGGATGTCCCAGTCCTCAGCGTAGCGACGAGAAACACTACAACACAATATCTATTCCAAGTAGAGACGAGCATCCTCAAAAATACTAAATGTTTAAAAATAACAATAATTTAATTTAATAAAAGTTTCTCAATGAGACGTGAGCGCCCCGGCTGTGTCCATGCGTCGCGCTTGTCAGACTGCGATACACACAGTAGTAATGATGCCAGGTTTTTGGTTCTGAAAATGTCAGATATTTAAAAGAAGGACTGCCATTGAAGATTCATTTAAAAACAAAGAAAAAAACAAACACATGGGGCCAGATGAAGGAGCAAAAGGATAAAAAAGAAAAGAAAAAGGTGTATCTGTTAAAACGCAGATGCTCTGAGGGTCAGAAAGGAACTTGACAAGAGGTCTCCACACCGTGAATCTGGCCGCGAGTGAGCGCTTAGTCGTGTAGCCGGCTGTTTTATGATCTCGGATACTTTCTTTTTATAGGATTCTAATGAGTTTGCTTTCTCCGCCCCATTCACATCTGACAAAGAATGAAACTGATCTGTGCGCTGCGCTGCTGCTCTCGCATTGTCGTCTGGACACCGGCACCAGGAGCTCCGTGGGGAAAAAGCTATAAAATTATACACTGTGTATTTTAACTGAGCACTTGACCCTTTATTTTACTGCGATCACGCATAGGAAATGGGAGAAAAACGAGCCAGTTTAGTAAGTCTAAAAATACTTTTGCAAGTGAGGTGGAACATTTTCCATTAGGAAGAGAATCAGTTATCTGCCTGAGGAAATTGTTACCTGTGCTTAAACTTTTAAACGGCATTTAAACGGTATCCGGTCAAAACTGAAAGGAGGAAAAAACAGCAGTTTAGGGTTAACCAGCATTCCGGAATAACATAGTATTTTTTTTAAAAAATCAGATAATCATTGTTTTCTCCCTGGGAAAGACATCCCTCATGATGCAAGGGATGACGACGGTGATAAGGTTTCTGATGCAAGAATTATAGAGGCTCCTTTGTTGTTCTTCGAGTCTCGCATGGGGATAAATTATATTCATGTTGGTTATATAATGTATTTCTAAGTACAATGATTTCTTTCAGTCTCAGGCAGGTAAAGCACGCGTGAATAACGCACTCACAGAGTGAATCACTGTGGTAATTTAGTGGTGGTCTACTGCCCTTTGTAATACATGTACTTTTCATGTTCATATAATAATGTGAGCTGCTTTTGATGGAACTTCTAAAAATGAAAATCCAACATGCTCTCAGGCGTAGTGCATTAAACATGATAACTTCCCTATAAGAAGCAGAGTGCATGTAAATCAAGCACAAAAGTCACCTTGTCAATATAAAAATAGCAGCCAGCAATCAAAATAATTTTCCCACAATAGCTCACCTAATACTACTTTAGTCTTCACACGAGCTGGAAGCATCTATTCAAGGCTGGAAGCCTGGCTGGGCTCGGATGAAACCAGAATACTGGTGAAGGCTTCTGACCTCAAAAGCGATCCATCACAGCCTCCAATTCAAAGTGTCAAGTTCTTTTGTTGGAGACAATGGGAAACCAACTGAACTGGGGAGTGGGAGGAAGTATTGGACTTGTCTGGTGTAACTGTAGATGCAGAGGTGATACTGTTTTAGCCTCCGTTGTCACCTGAGTGCACATTGATTTACCAGACAGTTGCTTTTACCAGAAACACATCTGAAATGCCCTCATCCATTTTCAGGGGAGAATTAACCAGTGGGAAACAAAGTTTGTATAATTAATTGAAGTAACTCTGTCATCATGAAGTTTTTCTTTTTTTCTTCTTCTGTGGCATAAATGGAAGATTGTGTTCAAATAGCCATTACAAAAACAAGCAAAAAAACAAAGAAAAATACACACAGTAAAAACTCTGATTTATTCCATAAACATTGGGTGGTGCCCAGCTGGAGTTTGTCTGCCTTCGGTACTCCTGATGAAACAGCTGAAAAAGTCCCTAAAGAGACGATAAAATGGGCTGACAGTGAATCACAGGACCAGCGCAAAGAGGGATGGGTTTGGATTGCCTCTGGCATTTCAGACACATTGATCAATTTAATACATGCAAACAGGAAAGAGAGGACACTTCAAATGACAGTTTGCTGAAGCTTTGGAGGGGAGGAAAATTACATGCTGATGCGCTCTCGCTGATAAGTGTGGAAACGTCTGGAGAAACCACAGCAGATTAAATGTGATGGTATCCTGATGGAGAGAAGGTGATGTGAAGATTCTGGGCAGCGAAGCCTCTGGTCCATGACAGCACGAGTGCATTAGATGTTAGTGGATGTCACAGATATGTGTCCAAAAATGTGATATTTAAAAAATATATATATATATTTGAGTTGGGATTCATGGGGAGGGGGGATGTGGGGGCAGGCTAGAGGACCTGGGTCAAAATCTGTGATTGTTTTCTTGGCTCTTTCAGTTGGAAAGAGTTTCCCGTGGGATTGTCTTACGTTCTAACATGCTATCATCACTTCCAGCCTCCACACAGTAACCACATTTGGACTATTATATTGCTGTGTTAATACTTAAACCATTGCTGATTTGCACGTGCTTAAGGATTCAAGCCATGTGTAAAATTACGACATAGAAAATATCACCTGACAGTGACAACGGAGAAAGCAAAGCACGGCTGATTTGCAGTTTGGATTGGTTGTTTAATGGTGGAAATTAGAATCCATTCACATTAGACTGGGTGAGGTTTTCCATCACTCACAAATGAATTAGAAATGGAATTTTTAAAAAAATCTCTCCTGTAAAATCATAGCTGTGTTTACACTGGCTGAGGCAGTCGCATTATGCAGGCGGTCATCTGCCAGGTGCCACAGTTCAATACAATTCGTGGCAACTAGACAGTGTAATAGCTGCGGCCAGTTAGGTAAACACACAATTTAGGCCTTAGATACTTTAGACTAGACTGATTAAGACATAAGATTACAATATGTTGTTGCTGGACGCACTGGGCGCCAGCATTTGTGGTCAAAAAACGAATTTTGTTGAAAGACACAGCATCAAACAATTGTGCCAACTGTGTGCTAGCAAAGGTTAAAAAAGCTGACTGCAGGGGAGCAAACAGGGATGCTAGCAATGAAAGCAAGTGTGCTTTGTTATCTGGGAACTGGCGTTTTCATTTTAAAATGAAATCTTGTTTTTTATCATTATTTTTACTTGGTATAAAAGTTCCGTTTCTGAATATTCGCAGCTTCCTTTGATAAATTTTGGTTTCTTTCAGGTTGTGACAGACATGCATGCAGGAAGGCCGGTTTAGCACCCACACTCTTTTACAGCTCTGTTAAAAATCCATGCAGAATGTGGTTTTGGATTGTCTTGGTGAAATAAACAAGGCCATGACATGTGAGGTATTCTTAGTTGCTGAAGTATGCTTTGCGACAATTTTCAGTAACTCCAAGTATAAACAGGGCTTAACTGTCTTGAATTATCCTCTCCCAAACTCACTGTCTCTTGTGCTGCCACTGATCACTCTTAGTGTTGTGCCACATCACTTCACCCCTGACACAAATGTTTAGATGGGGAAAGTTGATGTTCCGCTGGACTGCATCTGTTACATCAGTTCAATTTTTCCTGTGTCATAGTTTTTCTTATGATTATTGCAGACTTGACTAGCCACCAAGTAAAAACCTTAAACGGAGTGTTCATTTATTTATTTGCCATGCTCTGGCCTCTTTCTCTTCATATCTCCTGGAGTTGTTGTGCATTTAACTGAATTGACCCAAATTAGAAATCAAATAATAGCGTAACTTTATTAGAGCAGTACAGTAATCTGTAGATACAACATATTACATTTTGTGTGAAGTACAATTTGGATTAACATTTTTTTGGATTATGATCAAAGCCCCTGTGGGTTTAAAGTTTTGTGTAATTGAAGACAGTGTAAACCAGTTTCACTGTGCCTCACTGAGTCTGCTTCTCATTAATAGATCACACAATCCAGGAAGGGTTTCACCTTCCCAGTCTACCACCCACAAACATGCTTCATTACAACACATCAGTCAGTGTACTGTAAGTCTGCCTTTGATTTGGGGTCATTCAGAAATTTGGGTGTTTATGTTCTGTCCAGAATATGGGGTTTCCCGTGGTGGAGACCTGGTAACATATCTATCGTGCTTTGTCAGTGAGGTGGAGCTCAGCGAAAGACTGTCGCTGACTTTGATGTGGCACGTACTGAGCATTCATACGGACTACACCCCACAATAGATGAACACTTCATCCAAGAGACCGTCTTTCCAACTTTTTACAAGTCGACATCCAGCAGATGTGAGTTGGCCTGATGACGTGGGTCGTACGGCAGATGGCTCACTATTAGAACAGCTGGCCAAAAGGAAGCAAGTCCGGGTCCAGGAAATTAAGTGTTTGGACGTCACAAGAAAAACACACACACACGCACACACACACACACACACACACA
>VOQJ01019779.1:36643-52161 GCA_015052665.1 Apistogramma diplotaenia
TATATAGATTAAATTATTGATAGTTTGTGTTATAAAGTGTGTATATTTTTTTTAAATATATATATATATATATATATATATATATATATATATATATATATATATATATATATATATGTATATATATATAAAGAAGCCAGTTATACTTGTGTATTTCTTTGTAATAAGTATAGTCAAGGTATTTTAGATAAAGGTTTTTATATTAGTTAAACAGTAGTATTAGGCTTGCTGTATTATGGTGTCATATTCACCTCTTTTTACAGCATAATTGCACATTGCTGTCACATGTGCAGGCTGGGCCAAATAACATCCTCACCTCCTCTTCTTATTTTACATACTATGATCGAGAGCAGCTTTGAATATCCACTGCTCGTTTGTAGTGCTATATCTTTGAATCTGTGAATATCTTCCATTGTAAACATGATAATTATAGACTATGGAAGATTTAATAATTAACTATTTGTATTAGTTGAACCTGATAAGCACTAACTAACAGGAGGTTGTCACTTCCCTCCTTACTCATATAGTTGTTACATAGTAACGCATCACTAAGAGTAATTTGTAACGACAATGCAAGAAAGGCAGACTGGGATGCTCTCTAATACAGCACACACTCCTTACAATACTGTTTAATTCTTACAGTGTAACGTGTGTCTCCTTTCTTTTAAAATACCTCATTGGTAACCACTATTTACAATTAAAGTGTCCTTTCCTAATTCTAACTCCCCTATTTTATAGTGCCTAAATTAAAATATCATTAGAAAGTTTAAGTACAATCAAAATAAAAAATTAGGAAGAATATAATAGTATGCACATAAAAGTGTGTGTGTGTGTGTGTGTGTGTGTGTGTGTGTGTGTGTGTGTGTGTGTGTGTGTGTGTGTGTGTGTGTGTGTGTGTGTGTGTGTGTGTGTGTGTGTGTGTGTGTGCTAACTTGGGGTCTTGCACAATCATTTAGTACACAGAAATAATCACAATTATTTTTGAATGTGATCATTTGGACTTTGGTGTAGTTTTGGTTTTGGTCCATTTTGAACCTCCACAGGCAGGAGAAGCTGCCAAATACAAATATAGTATGATTAGTAGCTGCAGCACATCTTTAATATAGTAACTGGGCATTGAGCATCTTGTACAAGAATCCTTAGCTTGTACTGAACCAGTTACAAACCGAGCGAACCCAGGTTGACCTTTTAAAAATTGTTATCTGTAACATAAAGTTTCCACGTAGTTAACCTGCAAAAATCTAATGAAGAAATCAGGATTGAGGTCCTGCACTTGGTGCCATGGTCCTTTTATTGATTTATTGACAATGTAAATAGGACCAAAATCATTCCAGAGGATCCTTCGAGTGTGAGAATAGTCAAATTAAAGACACACGTCCACATTCACTACACCACATCCACCACAATACCAAAAACATTTGTGTCTCCTCTTTCCGGTTCACTTATGAGTTATTCCGATGTGCTGGTCAGTGTCGAAATATTTCTGGTTTGGACAAGTGAAGATATTATTCAGTCAGATCCCAAAATCTCTGAAACTTTAAGCCGCAGATAGATCACCCAACGCTGGGAAGCTGGCTGTTTATCACCACTGAAAGAGGGAAATAGCTGAACACACACTGGTTAATGACACTGAGTGATATAGTGTGAACCTCCAAAGTGTTGCTGTTGTCAGTAAAGGCTGCGCCAAAGTGGCCAGATGATAAAGAACTTTGTAAATGGGGCAACAGTTTATCGAGGCCTGCAGGCATCGACTGCTATTTTAGGCTGTTCCTGAACACAAATTCATATTTGAAATATTCTCTGTAAAATCATAGCAGCGGTCACAACTGAGAGATGACAGTGTTTGAAAGTGTCTGACATTCATGAGCACACTCATTTACTGTATGTTTACTCAGTGTCATTATAACACAAACAGTGGGTAAACGCTACCTAACCTCAGCTGCTCTACCGCAGCGCCGCGAGGGTTTGGGGTACAAGTGTCAGTTTTAAAAAGAAAATAATATTCAATCAAAAATCACAACATAACCTATGTGGCTTTTTTCGTTTGATCAGTGTCTGGAAAGTAATAGAATAACATACTAATTTACTGACATAAAAAAATGAATTTGACTGTTATAATAAGTACTTTTTAATCAATATTTAGGGAAGTGAAACTCTTGGGATTAAGGATCAGTGTTGTAAGAATGTACTGACAGGCGGACTCAGTTCTGCTCTTTTTAGTGCTAAAAGATTTCAGTTATGTTTTAAGCTTTATTGAGTGCAAGTACTTAATTCAGTTTATTAAGTGGCTTATCATGTTTTATATGCTTGCTTTAGCAATGTCACAGTATTCCGAGTATCACAAATCATTGTTTCAGGAGCAATGGGAATGTCAAAACTGTGACGCAAAGACATAGAAAGAAATCATGTCCCTCAACACTGCAAGTGCCAAAATTTGTTGGAAGAATATTTCAGGAAAGGTAAAGGAAATTCTGCTCGGTTTTGCTATTTTTATTCTTAAGGTCTCAAAACGGCACAGACAGAACAGGAAAGACAAATCTGTGGTGTCTGGATTATGTGCCTGGCGAGTGTACTTGCAGATGTGCAGTGGTGTAGGTATGAATTATGAGCCCCCTGAAGGGCTATTATCTCAGTGGACACCCACCTCTCTTAATAAAATAATCCTACAGGAATTTTCCTGCAGCTGTGGGCCTCTCGAATTGTCATAACCTTTCATCCCTCTAGCATCAGCAATATCCTAGAGGCAAAGGGCTGAAGCCATCTATCCAACCTCTGGATGCCTTCTAAGCTACAGTGGTGTGTCCAATAACCATAAATCACAGAGTGTTTTATTATGGTTAGCTATGCTGGTCCTTGGTGTTTTTAGTGGGTTGATGTGACCAGATGTGTTTAGGTGTTAACTTTGACCTGGTAAAATGTTGCTTTCTCTTTGTCCCATGAAAAAAATCTCTTAAAGCAGAAATAAAAGGTATCAATAAGAGATGGTAAATAATAGTTAATATAAAATAATAAAAATGTTATTTTATTGTTAAATCTATTGTATGTAATAATAGTTAATAATGTTCTAATTTGTCATTATATATGCCATTAGGGTGCATTGTTAATGATTTCATAAATACCATTCAGTATTATCTATAGCTAATGAGAACCGACAATTACATTCTGGTGACGTCAGCCTTCATATGCTACATTCACTGGCCATTTCATTAGTTACACCTTGCTGGTACAACAAGGTGATGGAAACATTTCTCAGAGATTTTGGGTCATATTGACATGATAGCATCACACAGTTGCTGCAGATCTATCTGTACATCCACAATGTCAATCTCCCGTTCTACCACATCCCAAAGGGGCTCTACTGGATTAAGATCTGGTGACTCAGGAGGCCACCTGAGTACAGTGAACTCACTGTCACATTCAAGAAACCAGTTTGAGATTCTTTAAGCTTTGCGACGTGGTGCATTATCCTACTGGAAGCAACCACAGAAGATGGGCACACTGTGGTGTGGTCATGAGGGCATGGCCAGCTGTACAGCTCAGGTAGGCTGTGGTGTTGAAACAATGCTCACTTGCTACAAATGGTGTCATCGTGTGTTACACCATCACCAACAGCCTGAACCGTTGATTTAAGGATGGGTCCATGCTTTCATGTTGTTGATGCCAAATTCTGACTCCAGCACCTGAGTGTCTTCCCTGTGTAAAATATAGCCTCAGCCTAATTGGTATTAACAGCCATGCCGCTTTCCAAGTCACTTAAATCACCTTTGTTCCCCACTCTGATGCTCAGTTTGAACGTCAGCAGGTCATCTTGAGTATGTCTACATGCCTAAATGACTTGAGTTGCTGCCATGTGATTGGCTGATTAGATAAAGATGTCAACCAACAGTTAAACAGGTGAACCTAATGAAGTGGTTGGTGAGTGTATGTTATATTAGGTATTTGTTGATGACAACCAAATTATACTATAGCACAAGGTATTTTAACATGTCTAAACAGTGAAATGGGCCATACTTGTAACTCATATACATACCAGGAGGTTTTCGTACCTTTCATCACACCCAGTTTCAAAGTCTGCTCGTAGCATTTGGAAAAAGTTCTATTTGCAGGAGGATGCAGGAGGATGCAGGAGGATGTAACTAACATAAGACTAACATATAATCGATTAGCCAGAACTTAGCCAAATGTGGCATTGTCCCTTTGATTAGACTCAAAGTCAAGTGTTTCAAATGTTGTTTATTTGGAAAGCTTTATGAAGCTCTTGCCCTCGTGTTGCACGCTTGCTGCTCGCCCTTGTGACATGCACTGTTTGACAGTTTGGACCTGGATATTTGGTGTTTCCTCTAAAACAGAGGTAGTGAGAAAGTCAAAGCCAGGGAACTTGTTGCTTCCAGCAAGCCACTGGTTTCAAACAATGTGTCACTAACAAAAAGGCCTAATGAAAAAAATTAACCACTGAGAAAAAAGATGAAAAGAACTGTTGATACTAGCTTTGCTAATAAGCTCCAGGTGCGAGCCGGAAAACTATGACAGCAATGAATCTGTGATTCGATGTGTTTATCTCTGTGTTACTGCACGCGTGCGGATTCAGTACGTGCTGTAATGGATGCCAGGTGTACAGCCACGCTCACGTAGCAGAGGAATAAAATGCAAAATGTGATAAACACGGACTGGTGATGCTGCAATGATACAGGCTTGGTTAAAAATATATGCAGCTTCTGTGACTGCATGAAATGACACCGCAGCATAATGAATGATTTGAGGCATAGTCATGTGGGGCAAGCATATTTACATAGCAGATGTTAGACTTCATGGAGGTCTGCTACTTGAAAAGACCATTGATTTACACTGACTGCCTCAAAAACATTAAAACAGCTCTACAGAGCACTGAATCAAACCAAATTAAATGGTAATGGTTGGGCTGGCAGTGAGCGCGGCACAGTCCAGTCAAAGAACGTTCTAATTTTCAGAAAACATGTCATGGATGCACTTTAGTCATTTGTGATATTTGGTCAGATTTCAGTTGGCCCTAATTGTGGCGAAGAACCGCATTTGTCACGGTGGTTTTGACAACACTCGAATGCTTTTGGGGGTATTGGGAATTTCTGAGAGGCATGTTGACCTATTGCCTCTCGGGGGAGTTGTTAGATGCAGATGTGATGCATATTGGACATGTTTTGTTTCTCAGTCATCGTGCACATGCTGTGGACGTTGGCTGGAATTCTGACTCGAGAAAGTGAACAAAGTGTCTGTGGTCAGGCTCAAAGAGAAGATCCATTTCTCGGGGAACATCAGAGGACGATGATGTCCTTTCCCTCGCATGTAAATGACACTCAAAACATTTCCCAGAATTTTGTTTTTGTAACATAAGGGCTCCGGGCCATCCGAAACTGGAACCCGTCACCAACATCGCATCTGTGTGTATTGATGACTATGTTACATTAAACCCTCCTGAGGGGATAAAATGTGTACAGACTGTGGGCCTATAACTTAGAAACATGTAAGAGAAATTAGATGCTACCTTGAGACAATCAGAATGTATGTTACATTCATTTGTGCGTTTGAAATTCGATTAAAAAGAAAAAATTTTCTGGATAACTGAACAAAGAAGAAGCAGATTACACGCCTGATATCTAAAACCAGGGCAGTAATTACCAGAGGAGATGATGTGTTTGTGCTGTGCAGGGGGTGTTATTGAGAGGTCGGTAACAGCGGGGGTGGTGGGCTGATTTTTGTCTTTTGTTTTCTGTAGTGACTAAAAAAATATTTTTCAATAAACGTTTGTGTCACATTTGGTTCAGAGGAACTGTGCACTGCCCCCCTGCAAAGCCAGTCCAGTCAGGCTCAGACTAACAACTGAGCTAGATTAAAGCTTGCACAAATATATCACTTAAATGACATTCATAATATTAATGCACTTTCATCCACATCTGGGGCCAGATGTAGAAACCTCTTTGTGTATTTATGATGAAAACCGTATCGGTGAAACGTGCATACACATCACATTTATACATCCGCACCCAGGTCTTGCTGATGTAATTGAATTGACTCAATGTCAATGTTGCTGTCAAGTAAACAAGTAACATTTGCTGTGATTTTTGTAAGAAAATGGACGGCAAAGTTGCATTTAAAAATGTTCCTGTACAGTCTTGATAAACATGCCACAAAGTAAATTAAATCACATCATGTGATGTGTTTTTCTCATGTAAGTGAATTTTAAGCCATATTTACATCAACATCCATCATTAGCTTGTCAAATCCAATGATGGAAGAAAAAGTGTGCACGTCCAAAAACTTTTGTTGGGGCTTTTAGCCAAAAACAACAAAAAGAAAGATGTTTTTTTTCTTCTTCATCAAAGATCCAGGATCTGCATTCTGCTGTGCTCCAACAATGTTTTGTTGATTATTATTGTGAAATATTTTGATTATAAAGATCTTCTTCTGGCATAAACACGATGCATTCCAGCAATCTTTAAAGAATTTTGGAAAAACAGATCACTATAGAAACAATATCTAACACTTCCAACATTTCCATTAATGGGCATATTCATTTTGTAGTGGAAGGTCTGATGAGTGACTCATTGTTTGAGGGCAAGAACGGCATTTGCATGCCTGGGGTTTAAAATGCTTTTGGATTTGATCTCCTGTTATTGACTGAATTGTGTTAAAGATGTATGTGAAATTTAGACCTTATCCATCAGGGTGTTACTCAATCGACACATGGAGACAACAAAAGAGTCAGATAGATAGATAGATAGATAGATAGATAGATAGATAGATAGATAGATAGATAGATAGATAGATAGATAGATAGATAGATAGATAGATAGGCCACGTCAGCTGCAGTGACTTCCTAATGCCCCCACAACCCACACCCACCCCCCATATCACCCAAATACAGCATCACAAGGTTTCATCTGTGTTTTTGAAATGATATCTGACTGAGCAAAAAAAAATCTATCTGTTTATACAGTCTGTGATGTTACTGTGCATGTGTCTCTATGGCAAATGTACACCAGCAGATAGGGTAGGCACTTACTGGAGGTCCTTATCCTGAGGCTAATGCAGGGTAACATTATAATGCTGAGGTTCAGTCTGTGATGCCACCGAAAACTGGGAGATCAAACTGAGCCTCAGGCACAGAGCTGTAACCACACAGAGTCGGATAAATGCTTTCTTTCTGAGGAGGAGAACACCAAATCACAGGTTAACATATTAACGCAATCTTAATGTGCAATAAATTTTATTTGGGAGGTGGCGTATTACAGCGGTTTGTTTGTTTGGTTTTTTTAGTAACCATGGCGAATAAAGGGACAAATAGAAAAACTGGTTTCTTTAGAGTGATTTTGGTTTAGTTCCAGTTCCAAGGAAGATAAAGAACAGTTTAATGTGCTTGCATTAAGATGCAAAAAAGCTTTTATTAATTATTATTCAAGTTAATCGATTGAATTTTATATAACTGATTATTAAGACTCTTTGGGTGATTTTTTTAGTGCTGGTGAGAAGATCAAGATATTTCTTTTAGGACTGTTCGCTCACTTTGCTGTTGCTCTGGAGCTGCTGGATGTGTGAATGCTCGTTCTACTTTCTTCTAATACTCCGAACAAGTCATCCATTGAACATCTATCTACATGCTAATTTAATATATGTTGCAGTGTGATGAAGCACCAATAAAACAAGAGCTTTTTTTTCTTTTATTCAACAAAGAAAAACAAATTGAACCAATTTATTGGAGGTAGAATCAGAAAACAGGCTCTCCTGATGCAGCTTAGATGTTTTTCAGTAAATTAAAAATGTACGTTTTAAACAAAGCTCTACTCCGAGCTCAGTGTTGTAATGACTTTCCTCTTCAGCACTCATGTGGTAACAGGCGCAGGCAAAACCGATCTGTGCGAGCAATGTTAAACTCTGGCCATGGAAATGTCAGGAGTATTTATGTTGAACTGCAGTGTTTGCTTGCAGAAGACAGTGAGAGACCCATCTTGAGGTGCATCGTTACACGCTGGCATCTGAACGCACCACATCATAAAATAATGACCTCCCTCAGGATACACATCTGATACTGTTGGTGGGTGCACAGTTCCCCTCCCTGTGTTCTGAGGATGTTTTCCAATAAGAAATCAACTCAAAGGTTGCACAATCCACTGCAAGTCTGGGGCCTCATTCCCAAATAGCTTTGTTTTGGGTCAAAAAGAGCTCTTTAGAGGTGCTGGTGAGGACGTACTCTGCCAGCACTCACTCTTTTTTTTCTTTTTTTTTGAAGCACTGCTTTTGGCTAGTGTTTTGAGAAGCAGTAAACTTTATTAGCTACTCCAATAGTCCAAAAAGTGTTGTTCAGCCCTGAGTACACATTAAACACTTTATCTCAAACTAATACTTTAGGAATTTTGGTTTTAAGTGCCTGGAAGCATGGCGCTCCCTTACAATTACGTTCCATTCTAGATATAAATCAACAAATGGAGACAATACAAAATAGTGTAATACAAGAGAACAGTTTCATTTATATGGTTGGTAGGTAGGTAGGTAGGTAGGTCAAAGGCTTTGTACGAGACCCTTGTGGGTGTCTGTGGGAATTTTTGCCCATTAATCAAGAAAACACTTTTAAAGGTCAGTCTGTTGTACTGAATGAGAGGTTCTGGCTCACAATCTCCATTCTGGTTTATCTCAAAGGTGTTCGATGCGGTTGAGGTCAGGGCTCAAGCTCTTCCTTGTTTTATGTGCTGAGGTAAAGTCGTGCTGTTACAGAAACGAGCCTTCCCCCAAACTGTTCCCACAAAGCTGGAAGCACAGAATAGACCAAAATGTCTTGGTAAGTGAGGGGCCCAGCTCAACCCCAGGAAAACATCCTCACAGCATTATCCCTCTTGCACTAAACTTTACAGCTGGAGTGATGCAGTGGGGCAGGTAACATTTCGCTGTGGTTCCTGATTGCTAATAATACCACTTACACCTAATCATGGAATATTTTAGAGTGCAGAAACGTTACAAAGTCACTTGTTGTATCGTGGCATCCTGTTACAGTACTACGCTCAAATCCAGTGAGCTCTTTAGAAGGACCCATTTTTTCACAAATGTTTGTAAAGGCAGACTGAATGACAAGCTGCTTAGTTTTGTTCACATGTGGGAATGGGACTGGCAACACCTGGATTCAAAGATTAAGAGGTGTGCCCCCATACTTTAGTCCGTATAGGGTAAATGGTGGTTTTGATTTCAAGCACACAGTCTGAAACAGCATGGCGCAGGTCCCTGTGTATATTTACTTTTAATCAGTTTGTCATAATCTGTTAAAGTGTTATAAAAACGGTTGTAAATTGTAACCATTTCTAAAATCCTTGTCCTCAAACTTACTCAAATACGTTATTTATTATTATTAAATATATATTTTTGCAGTGCTTCATTTAGCGGGTAGTAGATGGTGCACTGATGGTAAATTTTGTGCCACTGCTGATGTTTAATATAATAGCTTCTTCCTGTTTGTTGATGTTCTGCTCCTTCTGTGACGCTTCCCTGTGTGGGATCAAAAACTGTTTATGACTTTTAATCTTGCTGCTGGAAGGAAACTTGTTCAGTCTCATCTAAAGTTTACAGAACAACAACATCAGTTCAATTCCCTATGAAAACAATCAAATTAAAATGATCCAAATTATTTAGTTCAGTTTTACCAGTTCAGCCTTGTTCCTGGTGGCACGCACTGAAATGTTTTTGATGATCGGTAAATTAAAAGTCTCCTGAAACCTCTTTTCCTTACATAGCATGGCCTGTCACCGCTGGAAGGGTTAGAGCTCACATAATTAAAGGTTTTATGGTTATAAATGGAGAATTTTTGGAATTTCTGTCGCCATATTTTTGGATAACCACAGTGAGGTTCTACTGTGGCCAGATGTTTAATTCACAGAGACAGAGGTTCAAGATCTTCCAGGAATTTGCAGCGGAGTTTGACAGGAATCCTAATTATAAAATGTTATCACGGTACATGCACGCAGCATTTGGAATTCAAACATGTTTGTTTCCTGTTGAAGGAAGCCTACAAACATCATTTTTGCTCAGCCTTGTGGCAAGTGGGGGGTTAATTGTGTGGCCCCCTGCACTAAATGAGTCACAGACTGCTTTAGTTGTGATTGCTGCCATTTTCCAGAGTTTATCATGAACTGTTCCCTGTAGTCAGGTATTGCTCATTTATTTGTGCCTGGACCCTTAGAATAACAGCAAAAGGAAGGTGCTGCAGAAGATGTCTTTTTCGGTTTCAGAACACCGATTCGTTACCACATCTGGGCTTAAGTGATGGAGCGCTGAGTGGCCGCACACAGGTAGCTGTCCAGCAAAGCCCAGTGTGGATGAAAAACATGTAGGCTGTACTTAATCAGGTCTATTTATTCTCCCCTACAGACACCAGCTCTTTGTGCCAGCTCTTGTGTACACACCCTGGCTTCTCCTGATCCACACATTGTTTCCAGAGGGAAAGATAAGACCCAAAATAATGACTGCAATTTATGATCAAAGCTAGAACAATGTCCAAGGCAAATACGACGGTGGCATCGGGTAGCAGTGCGTGTGGTGATACGGAGGAATTTGAGATTTCCTGAGTGAACTGTGGCAGGGAGAGGGTGAAACCGCATCGCCGCGCTTACGAGCAAAAGCGTGTGGAAGTCAATCACTGGTACTTGTTATGTCTTTATGAGTCAACTCGTGAACTCAAAGTGAACTGAAGCACATAATGTGTGATTCTGAGAATAATAATAGGGGTCAACAGCAGATGGGCTACATTGCAGAAACCTGCTGTTTTGCAATGTACGAGAATGGTAATTAGGAGTAGAATTTGTTTTCCTAACTTCAAGAAATACAAATCTTGTGTCTCCATATCACAGAGTTTTTCCATCATTTGCTTGTAGTGTTTAACTTTTGGTGCTCTCGCACAGTGAGCTCAAAATCGCTGAAGAGTACTATGAAGGGACTTAAAAGGATTTTTGTGCCTCTATTACAGAGCAAGAATTAAAGAGTTAAAGATGTGGGGAAATATTCAATGGAGGCACCCAGATGAACTCCTGAGAGTTAAAAAGTTATTTTCATTGGCTCCTGGTTAAATCCAGAATTTATGCACTGAGTGTTTATTCTTTACTCACCTCTTTTTACTGTCTCTGTGTTTATACACCACTACAATTTCTAAAGAACATGACTTCCAGACACTTTTCATCAGCTGTAGATAGTTTTTTAGCCCTGACCCAGTTTCCTCTGTTTTTTAAAGGACTGCACACCATGCTGAGATAAGATTTCAGCTAATCAGTCTTTGGGAATCAACTTGTTGGTACAAAAATATTCTTTTATTCCTGTCACGCTGTGATATTTTTAGTAGAATTGGCTAAAGAAATGGCAACAGATGACATTTTTTGTGACCGGCTGCAAATAACAAAGTGCCTAAAGATGTAATTTGTAGCCACAACACTGGTTCATCCCTTGAGTTAAGTGCTTTTTTTAAGCTTGGATCATTCAAAGTTCAGTGTTATGTGCATTAGTAAACAAAAGAGCTTCTTCATCTTCTACCTGCTCCATTTAGGGGTCACCACAGCAGATCATCTGCCTCCTTCTCACCCCATCCTTAGCATGTTCTGTCACAACAGCCCTCTGCACCTTCACTACACCCATGAACCTCCACTGTGGTCTTGATTTCTTTCTCCCACCTGGCAGCTCCATCTTCACCATCCTTTGTCCAGTATAGCCACTCTTCCTCCTGTGCACATGTCCAAACTATCTCAGCCGTGCTTCTTTAATGTTGTCTTCAAGCCACTCAGCCATTCACCTAAGCCATACATCATAGCAGGTCTCACTGCCATCTAAGCCTTCCCTTTCACTCTTGCTGCTGTCCTTCTGTTGCACATTATTCCTGGAGACTCACCTTGTCTAGACTCTCTTCTTCACCTCTCTTGCACACTGTCTGTTGCTTTGGATAGCTGGCTCCAGATACTTTAACTCATCCATCTTCACTATTGCACATTCCCCTTCCCACCTGACTCCCTCTCAATCACACACATGTATTCAGTCTTGCTTCTACTGATGTTTATTCCACTTTTCTCCAGTGAATACCTCAGCTTGTCCAAGCTCTTTTCCACCTGCTCCGTACTCTCACTACAGATCACAATATCATGTGCAAATATCATAGTCTACAGAGACTCCTGCCTGAACTCATCTACCAACCTGTCCATCAACCACTTGAAGCCATCTGTCACTTCTACTGCACACCTCACCACTGTCTCCCTGTCCTCATACATGTCCTGCATCAGCATCACATACTTGTCTGCCACTCCTGACTTCCTCATGCAGTACCACAGTTCCTCTCTTGTCACCCTATCATAGGCTTTATTCAGATCCATCTATACTTCTCCATCACCACTCTTAAAGCAAACGTCATGTCTCTTTATTGGCATGAAGCCATACTGCTGCTCACTGATTATTGTCACCTCTCTTCGTAGCCTAGCTTCAACTACTTTTTCCCATAGTTTCATGATATGACTCATCAGTATTATCTCTCTGCAGTTACTACAGCTCTGCACGCTTGTTATGGAAAAGTGGAATCACTACAGTTGTTTTCCATTTCTCAGGACTCCTCTCATTCTCCAAGATCGTGTAAGACAATCAGGTCAAAAAGTCCATGCTGTCTCTCCTGGACACCTCCATGCTTCAAAGGTATGAGACCAACCACATTTCCATGTTTCATCTTCGTCATGGCTGCTCTCACTTCCTCCTTACTGAACCTCTGCACCCTCACTAACTGTTTTCCATCTGTCCTCTCTCTCTCATTTCCTACATTGACGAGCCCCTCAAAGAACTCGTTTCAAATTACTCATTTCATCTTCTCAATACACTCTCTTCACGTTAGCACATTTCAATCTGTATCTTTAATTACCCTAACTTTACCAATTGATACAAGTCCGTTTCTCCTTCAGGTACAAGGACTGGACAAAAAAACTGGTGAAAAAGCCGCCAATGTCGAAAGAAGAACTTTGAAAGACCTTCAGAAAGTCTGGAGACCAAAGGAGTATGTGTCAGCCCGCCTTAACAGCGTCCATTTCCACTGTTTACTCTAATATCTCCTTAGAGCTGTTTGATTTATTAAAATGAGCTGCTTTCACTGGCTCAGATTTAAATAATCAACAGGGTTTAATAAACTGTTACGATAAGCTTTTGGAACAATCTGCTGTTGAAGTTAATACACCACCCCGCCTTGCTGCGTCACTCATCTCATCCTTTAGTCTTCTTTAAGAAATCCTGCAGTGACTGTCACATCCAAATGCTGCAGAGAAGTTGACTATTAAAACCATTGTGGATCACGCTCCATCCACTCTACAGCTCCTTCTCCTTTAATCTACTCCTGCCTCGCTTTTTTTTTTTTTCTTTCAGGACAAACAACTGCACTCCAGATTTATTTGTCCTGACCCAAAACAGGGGAGGTATTTTAATTCATCCATATCCCACTTGAATCAGATAAAGAATTTGTCTCAACACTGTAATTAAACTTTATTTATAGTGTGAATACTTTTGTCTGTGTGTTATGTAAAAAGACGCATAAACACAAAACATTTAAAAACAAACTGGATTAAAAAAAATGCTACAGACACAGAAAACACAAAACAACAGTTTTAATCGATTTAATTGATTTAACCATCTCCTGTTGGCTTTCAGGTTAATATACTGTATATTATAAAGCTTGATTGGCTCTCCCTCCCTAAAGCCCAGCGTTACAGGTCTTCCAACTTGTGCAATCCCAAGCGGAGTCATCTGCAGTGCAGGGTCTTTTACGCCAACACCTCTGCGCTTCCATCTTATTTTACTTATTGCAGGATGTCAGTGGGAAGATGATCTGTATACAGAAAATCCGGCCGACTGTCAAAAACCGTCCAGGTTCAATAAACCATTGACTCCCAAATAGGACCTGGCATGAATAAGTAAATAAAACGGACTCATGTTGAAGGGAGTGACAGGTTTAGTCATTTTAAAATATATCCAAAAACCAACTTAAAAACAGAACGTTTCCCCACCGTTCAATCCAATCACATCTGAGCCAATGTTTGTTAAAAATTTAAACACTTAACACTGAGAGACAGAAACCAGAGTCACTGAGGCGACAGTCTGACACAGACAAGAGACAACACGTGGAGCTAAATCACAGACCGCAGAATGAAATATCTGGATACAGAAAATACAGAAACGGGATTCTTCAATATCAAATATGCACCTTTTTTTTAAAATTTGTTTTGTTTATTTCAAACAGCAGCATAACACTGTCTGCTAGTGTGAACCGAGTCATGTGCAAGTCTGGTTTGCCAGAAAAAAGGTTTCATTATTTTAGTGCCGTAGAATTATTTGTTTGGCTGCGTTTATGTGTTTCAGAAGATGTTCGCATGCACTGTCAAAGTTGTGAAAATGGTTCTTAAAATGTAAAGCTGTGAATTTGGTGCAAGATGAAAGGTGCACGTGCATATGCAAAAATAAGTGAGCAAAGAAAGTACACCATCTTTCACTTTAATCAATTTTACACATCAAAACATAATAAAAATCACATGGTACTTACCAGGTCTTAAAATGAGGAAAATATAACCCTGAATGAACAACAGTACATCAGATATTACATCATCTAATTTTGTTTTATTTACCACAAATTAAGCCAAAGTGCAGAAGCGCTGTGTGAAAAACTAAATACACCGTTATTGGTTCCATAGGAACACAATAACAAGGAGCAAAGATTTCAGCAGTGATCTTAGTCCATCAATCTGGGAAGGGTTATGAAGCAATTTACAAAACAATTTGAAGTCCATTATTTTGCAGTGAGAAAGATTATTCACAAGTGGAAAACATTCAAGACCAATCTTCCCGGGAGTGGACGGCCCAACAAATTCACCCCACTGTCAGACTGTGCAATGCTCAGAGAAACTACAAACATCCAAGACCTCCATCTCAGACTCTACAGGCCTCAGTTAGCATGTTAAGTGCTGAAGTTCATGACAGTACAATTAGAAAAAGACTGAATGAGTATGGCTTGTTTGGATGGGTTGCCAAGGAGAAAGTCTCTTCTCTCTAAAAACGTTGCTGCATTTCAACCTGATTGAATTGCTGTGGTTGGGAGCTTAAATGAGCCGTGCATAAACAAATACCCACAAATATCAATGAGCTGAAGCAACACTGTTAAGAAGAGTGGACCAAAAGTCCTCCCCAACAATATGAGAGACTGATAGAGTATAACTTTAAATTATTGGTGCTACAAGGTACTGAATCATGGAGTCTTCTGCACACCGTCTCTGCATTTTGGCTTAAATTTAGTTAAATAATGAAAAGGAGAATTATGTTGTGTTTTACACGAGACTAAACTGAAAGGATTTTAGAAGTTTCTAAGGCTCAAATGACATTTAATATGCTGTGTTGTATAAGACCTTAGAATTGACAGAGGGTGTAGTTTGTTTGGGTTTTTTTTTTTTTTCCTTTTCTTTCTTTTTGGCATCTTTTAACTTTGGAGTCAGGGGTAGTTTCCCCCC
>VOQJ01019779.1:61000-74788 GCA_015052665.1 Apistogramma diplotaenia
TACATCATGGGTGAGGGAAAAATAGCAACAATGGTAGATTCTGGATTCAGGACGCCCTCTTCCAACACAGCAGCATGCTGCTTCATTCTCCAAGGCAGTGGCACGTCATCATCTTTGGTCCAACCTCCCAATGGGTGGAGCAGCAGAACGGGCCGGCGGTAGCCTCGCTCGATCAGACGCTTGTGGGTGTCCTGCATCAGGAGAGCGTGCCCGTTGTGGACAGGATTGCGAAGCTGAAAGGCAAATACAGCATCTAAACAGAGAGAAAGGAGAAGACAAGTTTGTTAAACGGCAACCAAACACATCTGTATACATCTAAGCAAGACAAACAAAAGGCCTCAATACACACAGAAATCATCAAGCTGCTACACGCTTCAGCTCTGGAACCACATACAGTCTGAGTCTTATTGATGAAGTGTTGAATCACACCGTAGCCTATTTTCCTGTGGCATTCCTACTGTGATTCCCTTATTTATTTACCAAATAAATAAACAACTGAGTAGACTGAAGGCAGCAGACTGCTCAAAGTTTTCCTCTCCTTTTAAAAAAGAGAATTAAAAGAAAAGGTAGCCGTTTATAAATACGGGGACGTTGCAGTCATTCTCTTTGGTTCAGAATTTCATCACTGGATTAATTTAGGTCTGACTGAAAATAAACCAACAGAAATTGTTTGATACCCGCATTCATTTCTTTAAACTTCTGTTTGAGCTCCGTGGGTGTCAGTCGGTACTGGTCTAGGCCGTCATTCCAATAGATCCTGTCCAGAACCTGCAGGTCACCACCAACCAGCCAGTCCCCGCTTTCCATCACCATCTGAAATAGAAGCCACAATGATCATGAGTGAACGCAATACAAATATAAGCTAGGTTTGGGACACTGTGCTCTTTAAAAGTCTCACTGTGCTGGAACCAGGCCAGCGGGAATTCTAATAAACCCCTGAGTTATTACCCAGTTGCAACAGGACACAACGGAATAAATCAAAGTCTCGGTGTGTTGTGAAACAGCCAACAAAACTCTGGTGTGCCTTCTTCTCTGCATTGGTTAATTTCAATAACAGACAAAATCAGATTGCATTCCACAATGAAACCTGGGGATGAGCTCATAACCACAGTGCAGAGAAATTTTCCCCTCGTGAGATTCATCCAACAATGTCACCAAAGGGCTCAGGAAGGATCCAGGCACAGGCTGCTATTGTTTCAGGCAATATCTTCCGCCTGCTTCCTGTGGCACTTTTGAGACTGTGGCTAGAGTTACTGAAAACACTGGCCTGTGCGATGTTAATGTGATACAAAGTGACAAATTTGAGGCCAAGCGGCAAAAGCAGCACAGCTCCAGCATTTAGACTGACTCAAACAGGACCGCAAATAAATTTTAAAACACTTGATTTTAAAAATGAATAAAACAGTCAGTCAATCTATATCATTTGGCTGACATGTAATTTATCATGTGAATACTCTTTGATATCCATACTTTACAGACTGATTCCAGTTGGAGCTGACAAGAGCAGAGGTGTTGCCTACGTGACGTGATCAATAACCACTTGGCCTCCTGTGCTTCACAAAATCTTCAGGATAATGTCGTGATTTGTTTCCACAATCCACTTCATCCAACTTGTCTGCTGCTCACCCGATAAAAGTTTTGAAAGAAACGTTACAGCCTTATTTGTAGAAACAGCATCGACAAATCACAATCGATTTTAACGACAGAAGTGAACAGAAAACAAAACGTCTATGTGGCCACACAAAGCAGGAGGCCTAAATCTGCACTATTTAACCATTATAATTTCCCCATGACTTCACTTGTGGGGGGGGGTCTAGCCAAATAAACCACACCATAGCTTCCGGTGCCAGGGATTTCACGTCTGAGGGAAAGACAGGTAAACAGGAAAGTGTGGATTAACTACATGTTATGTGGAGCGCAAAACAGACAGGATCAGAATGTTGTAGCCACGAGTGTGTTGACAGAGTGGCTCTGGTGTTGGGAGTTAAACGTACACTTATGTATACATGCATACATTCTAATGAGCGAGAGCTTAATCAGAGCAGGCTGGACACACATGTTAAGCTAAAGTGGATACAGAATGACAGCTGAGGGAACACAGAGCATGTGGCATGTGCTTAAATTCAGAAACGAGGCATCGGGTGTTGACAGTGAGGAGTCATGGTAGCGTGCAGCCACTAATACGTCTCCAAGCACATTACCATTCCAACCTCCGTCACGAATAAGGTGATGATGAAGAAATCTACGACAATTTAAAATTAGGGCCAATAGTGGTGAGATAGTGAGAGAGCTGTTGAGTCACAGGTTTAAAGTAAATCTGACCCAAGAGAGTGAAATCACTAAATACCACAGAGATTATTAGTTTTCACTTAGACTGTTGCCAATAAACAGACTGCACTAATCCACGAAACAGGTAGGCAACTTCTATTAGTTTACTATGCTGAAATTACTAAAAAAAAAAAGAAAAAAAAGTGCAACTAACTTTGTCACTAAGACCACACAGTTCTGCTGCTTTCCATCAACCCACTGCCACATTCAGTCAGATCATTTCAGGACATGATCACACCACAGGGTCTACCTGAGCCCCACAGCAGTCGATAAGAGACACATGGAAACAATTCCTGGATGTATTTGGAGACGGGCTGGGTGAGCAAAAAGGTGGAAGCTGGCAAATGAGCCATACAATCTCAAACACATTTTGTTGGAGGCTGAGCAAGAGGCTCTGGATCCAAATATAACACCTGCAAAACAAGGGTGGACCAAAAAGATCAAGTGATTACACTGGGCGTCCTGACAGACTGAGAAAAACTCCACTCCTCCGCCTATTCAGTCTTTCCATAAGCAATGCGAAAAGGCCAGCTGGGATCTGTGTTCTATCAGTACTGGATCCAGGGAGGCAGTTTGCTTTCACATGCAGCATGTTTATCACACAGAACTCTGAGACAGACAGTCTGGAGCTCTGCAGATGGTCGTTAGTAGTTTCGCCAAGGCTCAGCTTCCATACCATTTCTAACATACGAGCCCATATTGTAAATTCAGTTTTCACAGCAGGAGTGACTATGAAAAAATATACGTGAACAGTTCAAGAGTGATGTTTGCATTTGTGCTTTTTAAATTTCAGGAACCATTTTACATTTTTACTAAATTTTACGTGCATGCATGCATTTGAGAGTTGAGTGGTTCATGGGGTGTAAAATAATCCTGGACTGAATTATGACACTCTTCAACTAGGATATGAGTAGTTACACACTGTGTGAAACAGCTGCAGCTTACAGGATGGCTATCTGACTGTAGATCTCTCCATCAGTCCACTGAAGGCCTAGATTTTACAGCCCATCCTTCAATCCAGACAGATAGGCCAAGAAAAAAATAAGACTGCACACTAATCTGAGCCCTGCTTTTGTTTATTGATAGGATATTAATTTTGGCTGTGAGATAAGAAGCTGTGGAAGTCAAGTGAGCAGGGTGTGTATCTCGCATTGTTCGGTCTGTACTAGTATAGTAGGTGTCTGTGGATATTTGGCTTGTGTCTTGTCAACACAGAGGTCACCCTTTTTTTTTGCTGGTACTGTCAGCCCGATGCATAGTTGCTTGGAATAGCCTTTTTTTTCTTTTGACTGTGTGCAGCATGATGACACCTGAACAAATAGTGCAGGTATAGTCTTTTGGCACTGGCCCTGGAAAATAGCAACAGTAAAACAGTTTTATAAATAGTGAATGCATTTACAACTTAGCCTGTCCCGTGGACATTACACTATTTCGCTTTGAAGGAAACAGTGTTGAGTACTTGTTGACTGTGGAAGAAACTGACGTTCCACAATAAATTCTGAGAACTGCTATAAACATCAAGAACTAAATCAAATCAGTTCTGGCTGCTATTGGAGATGTGCTTCAACTGTCTCCACTGGCATTTATGAGACAGCACCTAGACTTACTGACTGGGCTGTGCAATGTTAATGTGATCTGAAGAGACAATTCACTACAGCCTGAGCAGTGAATGCACCAAAGCTCCCATATTGAGATGGAAATAACTAAAACAAAAAGGCCACAAATGAAAAGTTGAAGATGACAAAGAAAAATCCATCTATGTCACTTATTTTGCTGACGTGTAATTTATCATGTGAACACGCTTTGATATCCATACTTTGCAAACACACTGATTTCAGTTTGGTCTGGCAAACTATACATACAAATCTGAATGTTGTCGTCAGCAGGGGTGTCTACGTGAGGCGATCAATAACCACTTGGCTTTGTTATAAGATATTTCAGGATCATGTTGTGATTTGTTTTCCACACTCTAATTACTCCAACCTGTCCACCGCTGACCCGATAAGAGTCACGAATGATGCTTAACAGCCTTATTCTCTCGAGAGATCAACAGCATAGAAAAGTTGATATTGATTTTCCTAACACAAGTGAATGGAAAACATGATGTCAATGTGAATAAATCAAAAGAGCGCGCCAATGCATGCATACGTACACACTCTGTTTCACCATTTTAACTGCCCCATTATTTCACATGTGAACATGGAGCTAGCCAAATAAACAACCACTACAACTGAAATTAATTCTAGACCGGTGAGCACTGCCAATGTCCCGCCCAGTTTCACAGAACAAGACTCAGGACCGATGCAGATATCCTATCGCAATTAATGAAAATATCAAATAAATATAATTAGGAGAATGTTAAAATCTCTTCTCATAACAGAAACCCCTTCAGCAAACATTTTATTACATTCTGCAAAACTAGTTTGCCCTACTTTGGAAGCCTTGTCCTAAACCTTTAGTCACCACTAGGTTAGTAAAGATTTTATACTTATTTCAGAAAAAAATGTGTTTCAGTATTAACTGGGTTAACATTTTAAGCACACTAAGATATTCTGTGATTATCTAACATCTCTTTGGAATCTCTTACTTTTTGGTAGAAAAAGACAAAAAATGTTCTTGGTACACAAATACTGTGCTTTTGTACAAAGATGTACACTACATAATGTCTTTCCATTTATATAATCTATAACATAGGTGTCAAACTCTGGCCCGCGGGTCACATTTGGCCCGCAGTGTAATTACATTTGGCCAGCGAAGCCATGTCAAAGGACAATTGGAGCTGGTCCGCCAGTATTGGAGCCTACAGCACATGTACTGCTAATACTACAAATTCCAGAATGCTCTGCTGGTGTTCTGGTGCAAAAATCATGACAAGACCCATAAATACCCTCTCCTCTGTTGACAGTAGTTTTAGAGTAACCTTATGCTAATATTGGCACTGAAAAATGGTGAAAAGGCAGAAAACAGGAGCTTTCTAGGCAGGTGGGAAGCAGAATATCTGTTTACATATGTAAAAGACAGGGCTGTTTGTCTTGTATGTGGAGCCAATGTGTCTATAACCAAGGAGTACAACATTAGACAACACTATGAAACGAAACACCAAGACAAGTACAATGACATGGACGTGACTCAAGGGTGCCAAAAAGTAGAAGAGATGAAAAGTGTTTGGTTGGTTTGGTAAGCAAAACTAGACACCCCTGATCTATAACAATAAGTCAGACATAATGCAACTTACAAAGTTGTATGTACAGAACATAATGCAACCATGTTGTTAACATCTGAACAATATGACTGAGCAGTATGTATGGCTTTAATACTGCTCAATGATGAGTCAGTCTGTATTATTTAAAGCCATGAATCATTCCTGACCAATATGATAGACAATGCTCAGCCAATCAGAAGTTGGCATCACAGGCTAATCAATAAGGCTGCAGCCTAAAACTGATGTTACTCTAAACAGACTGGCTCTTTAACTAGAAATTCCCCACTTTCTCCATTTCAGACTTAATGGTCAGGTAGGTATAGCCAATCACATGGCAAAATAAGATCACATGATTAGACTAAGCCAATCAGGCATGAGAAAGAGCCTACATTAGCATACATTATAACAGCATTAGCAGCCTGAAGTTTTCCATGTTGTTTATGCCCCACTTCAAATAAATACAGCCAAAATGTACAAAGTGTAATAAAGATCCAGGAATATGAATATAGTGCTGCAAATCTTTGAACAGTAAAGGACACACACGCCAAATTTCATGTTTCAACTCCTTGTGGATTTTGAGTCTATAGACCAGAAAGGTAAAACCTCATTGACAAAAAGACAGAACAGCATCTTCCTGCTTTATTTTGTGCAGGACGACAGAAACTGGGAGGCTGAATGCACCAGTTAGGCACTGACCTTGATGTAAGGGTGGTCCTTGCAGGTAGTTCCCCACTGTCGAGCACAACGCTCTTCTTTTCGGTGTTCGTAAAACTCGGGGTTACGCAGGATGGCCACACGCCTGTCCTCGTAGACCAGGGTCATAGCTGTCACGCCATCCAAACGCTCTTTATCTGCAGTTGATACTGGCAGCACAATAGGCACGGAGAGGTTGATCACGCCACCTATGGAGGGAAAATGTTGATAAATGCAAAAAGAAAATACCAGGGTGCAACAAATGAGCACTGATCTGTTAAATGTCTTATCAATTGTCTAATCTGAAATAACCTAAGACATTTTAGACACTTCAGATCATTTGCTCTAGAACTTCCAATATGAGTTTGTGATTTTTGATACATTTGAATTCAAAACTATTTTTCTTTGCCATTAATTTGACAAAAATACAAATTGTATCTAGATTCAATTTTATCAAGTCCATAAAATGACATTAAGATCAGGCAACATCAAAGGCAGGTTAAAAAGTCCAAAGACTGCGAATGTGCAATAAAACAGCTCAATCATTTTGTGAAGTATCACGTTGTACACCTTCAGGCTAAATGTGGAATATATGTCTAAACCACAGAATACAACGAGTCTTCAAGGTTGCAATTTAAGAAGTTGGAGAAGAAAAATCCTTACTCTACACTGTAGCCTGACCCTTCCTCATTCAAGATTTAACCTGGTTAGTCACATAATTCTTTTGCAGCATTTGTTGCACTATCCAGATTGATGAATATATTGAGACCAGCATGGCTTTCACAGATAAAAAAACCCCCCAAAATAAATACTGTGAAACTGTGACTGTTGCCAGCCCCAACTCTCTCTGGTCCCTTCTCTGGTCCCTCACAAAGCAGAGCTTACAGCTGGTTCCAATAAAATGCACACACAAGACTGCCAAATGTCCAAACGAGGGACATAAAATGAATATATTGGGATTTCTGTTTTGTCAACTACTTGATTAGCAGAACTTGCAGTTCTATGCTTCCTGACCAGTTTTAGCATAAACTGTGTGCAATCAGTCATCCTCCTACTGTCAAACCTCTGGAAGATGGTGACAATAGGAAATGGCTGTGTGTTAGTGTTGATCAATGCAAAAGCTTTACTCTCCACATTCCTGTCCCTCAGGACTAACAGGAAAGGGAATAATGACTTTGGATATCTATCAATATACAAACTCATCCAGCACAATTAAATGCAATTAAATACAATGACTAGGCCCCTTTATTAGGTACACCTCGTTATTACTGGGTTGGACCCCCTTTTGCCTTCAGAACTATCTTAATTCTTCATGGCATAGATTCAGCAAGGTGCTGGAAACATTCCTTAGATTTTGACCCATATTTACATGATAACGTCACACAGTTTCTGCAGATTTGTCAGCGCAAAGGGGCTCTTACTGGATTGAGATCTGGTGAGCGTGGTGGCCATTTGAGTGCAGGGAACTGACCTCTGGCATCAACAAGATGTTTTATCTGCCACGTTCACGTAAGTGCATGTATTTCATGAGATATGTTTTTATAAACATGAGTATTAAACACAACCTGTTACCTTTCACTGGATTTTCTGTTTGTGTGTGTGTGTGTGTGTGTGTGTGTGTGTGTGTGTATTTGTAAGTGACAAAAAATTGGCACCCTAGTACAAAACTGAGCTGTAGGTAGTAACCTGTGCAATATAATAAATTAAGACATTAATATGATAGTTATTTTTGAACAAACTGCCAAAAATTAGGGCAAACAGCAGAGAGTTATACAGGTACAGTTAACTCTCCAGATGAAAGCATTTAAAGTTCACCTCTGACATTACTGAAATAGTGATATACAAATGCAGCAACAGATCAAATACCAAGTAGTAAGTAAGCATGTCCCAACAGAAAGCCATTTGCTGTTTTTGGTCATTCCTTTTGTGAGCACTAAACTCCACCAAGTGCAACCGTTGCAGTGAAATCTGTCATTTTATAGTCATCTTACCATCCAGCAGGCAGTCAAAGTGAAGACACTGCAAAAACTCTCTTTCTCTCATGAAACCATTGAGAGGAGTGGCCCACCCTTCAGCCAGCACCTGCACCCACTGCATGTCCACCTGAGATTACATAGTCACAATACAGCAGAACATAGGTAAATCTATCAGAGGACACTTGGATAACAAAAAGATCTTAAGTAGCTATTTAGCTTCATATATTAAAAAAGGTTTTGTGAAAATTAGAAGAGAAATTCATATTCACCTTCCCAATCTGTACAGCAGGAAGTGTTTCTGCATCGGCCTTAGCCAGGTCCAGTTTGTTCTCTTGAACATACAGCTCTTTAACGTCATAGGAAGCGTCAACAGGAACTATATCCTGCAAAGTTTAACATCAAGACGCAAAATTCATAAGTAGAAAGAAATCATCCCAAAATATCATGCACAATGAAGATGCAGGTAAAGGATTTTTTTTTATTTATGTACAAAACATGGAGATGCATTAGCATCATCATCAATACAAATGTGATAGTTTTCTGCCATCTAGTGGCCAATAGAAAAACAACAACATTGTTTTATGTACACTATATTGCCAAACGTATTTACTCATCCAAATCACCGAATTCAGGTATTCCAATCACTTCCATGGCCACAGGTGTATGAACTCAGCACCTAGGCACGCAGACTGCTTCTACAGACCTTTGTGAACGAATGTGTCGCTCTCAGGAGCTCAGTGAATTCCAGAGTGATAGGATGCCACCTGTGCAATAAGTCCAGCTGTGAAATTTCCTCACTACTAAATATTTCACAGTCAACTGTTACTGGTATTAAAACTAAGTATAAATGATTGGGAATGACAGAAACTCAGCCAGAAAGTGGTAGGTCACGTAAAATCACAGAGTGGGGTCAGTGGAAGCTGCGGCACACAATAAACAGAAGTCACCAGCTTCTGCTACGGACCTCCAATCATCATGTGGCCTTCAGATTAGCTCAAGAACAGTGTATAGAGAGCTTCAAGGAATGGGTTTCCATGGCTGAGCAGCTGCATTTAAGCCTTACAGCACCAAACATAATGCAAAGCATTAGATGAAGTGGTGTAAAGCACGCCGCCACTGGACTCTAGAGCAGTGGAGACATGTTCTCTGGAGTGATGAAACACACTTCTCTGTCTGGATATCTGATGGATGAGACTGGGTCTGGTGGTTGCCAGGAGAAAAGTATATGTCTGACTGCACTGTGCCAAGTGTAAAGTTTGGTGGAGGGGTGATAATGGTGTGGGGAATTTTTCCAGAAGTTGGGCTCAGCCCCTTAGTTCAAGTGAAATGAACTCGTATGCTTCCTCAAACCAAGACATTTTGGACAATGTCATGCTCCCAACTTTGTGAGACGTTTGGGGATGGCCCCTTCCTGTTCCAGCATGACTGCACACCAGTGCACAAAGCAAAGCTCATAAAGACACGGATAAGCGAGTTTGGTTTGGAAGGACTTGACTGGCCCGCACAGAGTCCTGACCGCAACCCGACAGAACATCTTGGCATGAATTAGAGAGGAGACTGTGAGCCAGGCCTTCTCATCCAACATCAGTGTCTGGCCTCACAAATGTGCTTCTAAAAGAATGGTAAAAAAAATTCCCATAAACACAATCTGGTGGAAAGCCTTCCCAGAAGAGCTGGAGCTGTTATAGCTGCAAAGGGTGGGCCAACATCATATTAAACCCTATGGATTAAGAAAGGAATGTCACTCAAATTCATGTGTGTGTGAAGGCAGATGAGCAAAAACTTTTGACAATATAGTGCATCAAGTGAGAACTTACAGGCTCTAGTTTAACCAGTAATGCTGGTTATAAAGAGGAGGAAGCTTATTAGTGGAACAAAAAACCAGGACATTTTTACAATGTCAACACCACATAGTTCCTCCCCTCACCCTCTCCTGAAGAAGGTCAACCAGCTGCTGTATGCACTCGTTCACGCTGCAGGAGTCGGTCTTCAGCACCAGCTCTGGTGCCTCTGGCTTCTCATACTCTGAGTCAATGCCAGTAAAACCTGTTTGTCAAAAAAATAATTAAATAAATAAATAATGCACATTGAGAGCTCTAATTTTTTTAAATATTCAACTACTAAGCAACAACTTTTTTTTCTAGTTTGATACATCTCGTATTTGAGGTGAACACAGTATAAAATACATGGGTCTTTTTACAAATGAACACTATTTAGCACTGAAGCACTTTCATTAATCACATCTGTGTGACACTGATAAACTATCACACAGATGTGTTCAACAAGATGCACTGAGCCAGAAAATAGCCACTGATAAGGAAACAGTCATTAGTGGCATTATGTTTCAGCACTGAATTACAGCTCTGAGCCCATTGCATCAGGGGATTGTAGGGTATTGTCCTTTTCGAGTTGTGGTTGAGGATAATTTATTTTAATTAAAAAGAAATCTATTTGTCTTACATCCCATTAAAAATGTAATATCCACAATCCTTTCTTTTAAGCATTTGTTTGTTTCAGGGACAACTTTGCCTATTTCCAATGTGTGCAGAAATCTGAAGAGCTACTGGCCTTCATCAGGGTCATTGTGATTTATGATGAAGGCCACAAGCTGAAACAAGTTGGTCAAACATATATGCTTTCTATATATTACTGTTGCTGGCGTGTGAACCTCCGTTTAAATACTTTTCGATTTCCATTTTTTTGTGTGAACCAACTTGTATTTATAAGATTAAACTGTGAGATGCGGTTGACAAAAATGTTTCCAAATGTAGAAAATGACTTTGCTCAAACTTAGTTAAGATCTCAATCATGCATGCATGCACCACAATCTAAGAAGAAGCACTTCCTTTTACAATGATGACTGTATCTTATTTCTGTGTATTCAGAAGTGATAAGCATCAGCAGAAACAGAATGCAAAAGTGAGTAAATGAGGATTCTACATGTATTTCACAAGCAGTAGCCAGACTGTTAAAATATATTGCATGCCTGATGAGCTACAGAATAGCTGACAGTATATTTTGAGCCAAACCCTTTTAGATCATGTGGTAAACATAAACCCTGTGCTGCAAGAAAACAAGATAACTCATACTCCACCTGTTATCTCCCCTGCTCTGGCTCTCTTGTACAGCCCCTTCACATCCCTCTGCTCACATACGTCCAGTGGGGCATCCACAAAAACCTCAAAGAAAGGTAGCCCAGCAGCCTCGTGGATCTTTCTGGCATTGACACGGTCCTGGTGGATAATAATAGCATAGAAAAATAAGTATAAACATAATTCCAGCCAAAAAGTGAAAAGGATAAGAGGCTGTCGGCTGCCAACGGTCTGCAGTAAATTCTGTGGCAAAATCAATAGTGTCATCATCATTATAAACTCTATGAAGTTTACAAAAAATAGATGGTTATGTGCCCAGCACTAGACTCTTAATTAACATTTCTTTTCAGCCCAGAACAAAACTGTTCACTTAACTTGCTGAAGATGGTGAGAGACAAAGAGCCTAATTTACTGAAATATCACTGAGCTGTAGGCACACGTCTCCTTGTCATCTGTTTCCCTCATTCAGCTGCTGATGCTTCCTTTGGGGAAATCACTCACCCTGCTGTAGGGGGAGATGAAACTGGCAATGCAGACGAGCCCTGCATCAGCAAAAAGCCGGGCCACTTCTGCAATACGTCTAATGTTCTCTTCACGGTCCTCCGGGCTGAACCCCAAATTTTTGTTCAACCCCTGACGAATGTTGTCCCCATCAAGAGTGTAGCAAGGGATACCATGACACACAAGGTACTCCTCCAGGGCCATGCTCACTGTGGTCTTCCCTGCACCGGACAAACCTTAACGTAGTGGAAAGACACTACGTTAATTAATTTCATTAAGTCCACCTTAAAATTTCTACAAGCAACATCTTGAAACATACCAGTCAGCCAAACAGTGCATCCTCTAAAGCCTCCTCTGGTGCCCACGACCTGCCCACGCTTGTTTCGGCTAACATGATGAGCTTGATAGGTGACATTAGTTGCACGTTGCATTCCCTGAAAAGATACAGATTTAGTGTGAATTCAGTCCAGTTAATACGAGTTTATAAAAACAAACAGAAACATTCATCCACTGAATAATTTTCAACATTAGAATGTCTTGAGCAGGAGGAGCAGAATATTCCTGATTGATCATTTTACCACGGGAACACGCTGGACGTTGCTGCCCCAAGTGGGGGTAAGTATCTCCAAGTCTTGTTCAAGAGTGAGGGGAGCGGGAGATTAGCAGATGGATTGGGAACACGGTCCATGTGATGAAAATGGAGCTGAATGTAAAAGCAAAGCTATTGATTGAGCTCAGTGTAGTGACCGAAATAATGGCATCACAGATACAAGCATCAGAAATGAAAGAGGGCAAAGAGTGCAGTCATTCAAGATGGAGTCAGAGTTGAGCTGCTACTCCTCGACATCAAGAGGAGGACATGGCTGGACGACTCCTGGGTGAGGTGTTCCAGGAAGGTCGAACCGGGAGGAGGCTGAAGTGTAGACCTAGGAGAGATTGCATCTGTTAACTGGACCCTGATGAGCTGGATGAAGTGCATGTGTAGAGGGAGGTCTAGGCTTCTCTGCTCAGGCTGCTGCCTGTGACCCGGCTCCAGAAAAGCAAAAAGTAAGACAGATGGAAGGCCCTTTATTTCCTATTCCAAAAAGCATTTAAGTAGAAATCTTAACATTTAAGATGGTTTGAATGGAAACTGTTGGCGCCAGACTCAAGGAAAAAAAAATTCGCTTTGTGTTTTTTCAAAGGTTACACTTTGTGGAATACTGAGCTGCAGCTAGCAGACCATTAAAAGAAAGAAGCATAGCATACCTGACCCATCAGGCACCACACCTGAAAATGCATTAACCAAATTAGTCAAAACCCCTGCAATCATTACGAGGGATGTTACTAGTTAATTCGTGGCGCTGTTAGCAACCAAAGCCGTATTTGTAGGGCTAGCTAACTAACAAACTGTGCTAATTAACTAGCTCACTAGCCCAGGTTAGCTTGTTAACGCAGAAGCAACTGGTTAGTGGATGGGGGCGGATATGATGAAACGGTGCACTAAATTAACAACTTGGGGAGAAAAAAACCCTCACCCAGCTCTCGGCAGCGTTGGTTAGCTTCTGTTTCTTGTTCGAGTTGCCGAGAGTCTCCATCCCTGACAGCAGTCAGCAGCTAATTCACCCGGCCACCTCTTTACAAAACAACACAAAAAGAGCCAGTACACGCAAAACGACAAACCCGGTCTATTTAATTGTGGCGGTGTGTCAGGTGTTAAGCAGCGGATGCAGGACGCTAGTGCGGAGGAGCCTGCCTGGCACAGCAACCTGGAAGAGATTTTTCCGAGACGCCACGTCACGCGCGTCGAAGTGATGCGCTTCCTCTGTCTGTGGTTGGTTCCAGAAAATCTGACCTGATGTCAGTTTTGCTTCATCATCGTCTCTGAGCGCACAGTAACTCAACTGATCCGCAACCTACACGCGTAAAAACACCTTTAATAATTGCCAAAAAAAAAAAAGAAAAAAAAAAAATATGATACAAAAAATTTTTGAAGAGTATATTCATTAAAATAAAA